>JAHUTJ010043340.1:0-13287 GCA_036250325.1 Characodon lateralis
TTTAACTTCACCTGTAGCTCAGGTGAAAGTCCCTCATCATGACCCTGAAGATGCTCATTAGAGTGAACCTCCACCTCATGTCTTGCTGGGTGAATCAGTGATTAGCTGTAACTTACAATTAGCCCATTCTGAGCATTTAGGTTTTACCGCTATCCTCATCTGGGTTATACCACTCGGCATCCACCTGTTCCTGAACACACACCCACAAGGCTCCCACTCTTCGGTTGCTCTGAAACGAGCCCTGTTTGAGTCGCTCAGTGTAACTTTTCAGGTAATGAAGGAGGCAGGTCGACCTGGAGTAAACTGCTGTTCTGGACTTCTCCAGAATGGAGTCCGTCTCTGGCTGTGCGTGTAGTTGCGCATTCATGGTGCTGCGAGTGCACAAATAACTATTTTTTGTCTTCTCCTTTTCACTCATTGTCAGGTTAGGTGGAGCGGGACGTGATTATATGGAACACAATTGAAAAAACTGATTGTTTTTAAATAAAAATGTGAAGTCCAATACCATTTTGTGGCTGCATCTTTTTAATAGTTCTAAATTTCTTCTATCAAGACGTCCGGGGCTATTAAGAAAACATCCGGGATCTAACTACACGCCTGCTTCAAACCAATTGTTAGTTTCCTACCATACTGGGGATGTGATTACTGAATGCAAAAAAGATTAGTTTAATAAACAACATGCAGCAGCTGTGGGAGAAACAGGAATAAGAAACCACTCAGAGGAATGACTGACAAACACAGAAGAGAAGCAGAGCATGACAAAAATACAGGAAATACAGGACTTCTGCTTACAAAACAGCTCAGCAACAAGGGTGACACGAAGTAAATGGACCATAGTTGACAGAAAGAAAGCTCACTGTGTTCAGTGGTAAAACAAAGCAGAAACAAGGATTGATGAAGAGAAACAGTAACTATGAACACATCATTAACAATACATCAAATATATAAAGTCCAAAACTCAAGTTCAAAGAATAATATCATTAGAATTCATGAACCAGAACTACAAACCACCTCTATATAGTAATACAGTATTTGTTTAAATATTCAGGTGAATTATTACCTGGCCAGATCAACATAATTCACCCTGCAGAATCTCTGGGCTTCAGTCCAATTTAGAGAAAAAGTACTGACAACATAGGATGGTGATCCTCCTACAGTACCTATAAAAATATAGATGAAATATAGATAAAGAAAATTAGCAGAAAATATAATCTTATTCAGATTTTAATTCTTCATTCATATTGTACAACAAATTACCATTATAGCACACAAACTGCATTGTGGCCGTGCAGTCAGCATCATCCCATCTGCCCAAAGAGTCAACACTAGAACCATAAAATCTGACACAGTGCTGTTGTCCTGAATTATTGTCAGGCTGGGTAGGAAACCAGTTCCTAAATGTGTATTCTCCAGGACCGTAGAAGATGCTGTCATTTAGAGACCATTTCCAACTGTTTAGCGTGTCATCATAGAGACCAATCCAAGCCTTGCCTAAATAAAAACATATTTCTTAAAAATCTACAATGAAACATGTTCATAGTCACATATTATGAGACTTTCAGTAATAATGAAGCAATAATTTAGGTTTTGAATAGAATGTGTTTATACTTTTGTTATCAATCCTTTTGCAAATTAAATACCCACCTGTATAGTTTGAGGTGGTCCCGAGAAAAGCATCAACATCAGCTGTGTTTTCAGTGGTGGCCAGATCAGTGTAGTCACGCCTGCAGAAGCTCTGAGCATTTGTCCATGTAAGCGAAATGTTCACGAAGTAGTACTGACGGCTTTGGGCACAGGCAACACTGAGCAGGGTCCCTGAAATAAAACGGATTCAGCTTTTCCAACATTGTACTACAGACATTGCAATTAACTTTATTTGTTTGTTTCTTCAACTGTTCCTTCTGCTGAAAATGCCAGAAAAATAAGAAAACTGCATATTTAAGTTTCATTCAGAGTGACAGTCACTGTCAACGTTGGGGTCTACATTTTGTTTCAGTCCTGAAACCCTTCTAGTTTTATTGCAATATCTGCCATCTGTATAGTTAAAGGGAGTTATATTTATTGAACAAGTCCCTTACCAACATTACCTTTACCATTAATTAGTGAACATTTTGTGGAAATATTGCAGCAACAATTCAAGAAATTACACTGTAGCTTGGGTACAAATTGGTCTTCCAAATAGAAAATAACATTGAGAATTTCTCTCAATTAAATATAAATGTTATGGAGTAGCCATCAAAAAGCCCTGATCTCAGCCCCTTAAAAGGTGTGTGCAAGCTACAAACCTGACAACTGTTACAGTGAAAACATTTATCTTTTAAAGGGGTGAGATGTGAATACTTGTTTAGAGGCCAAAACAGGAGCCCCATTCGTTGCGTGAGACATCTTTCTAATGCAGACTGATGGGCACTTGCTTTGACGCAGGCTCTGGGCCTCATAACTTGCAAACTATTTAAATAATATAAAAACAATCTGAGCCAATCTGACCCAAGGCAGAGATGCACAGAGGCTTCACCTCCACAAAGAGGGGTCTAAAGTCTAACCCTTGGATTTAACCACCCACCTTTACCAATCGTATTTTTTTACTTCATCCACTGTATAAAAACATGTATGCACTTAATGAATGGGGTCTTTCTCTGGGATATTGTGATATTAGTGTGTCCAGTAAGTTAAACAGAGAGAGAGACTCCTTGTACAACCAAACCATTTATCCTCAATACATTCTCAGTGGAGAGAAGTTATGTTGAGTTTTTTGCGCAATGTTTGTACAATGTTCATCTCTGATTTCGACTTGAATTCACCCTGGACAGATATCCTGACCATCACAGGGAGAAGCAAGACAAAGACAGGCAAAACATGTAGGCAGATTCCTGCGGAGATTTGAACCCATGACTGTTTGCATTGAGCTCAAAGTGCTAATCATTATTTTAGATTGTACCTAGACATTTTTAAACACATAACTTAAGTTTCACCTTTTTCTTACTTTGCCTCTTTGTCTCGGTTTCCAACTGTATGCCAATGTCAGGACCACTGTTTTCAATTCAAACATAAGAGAAAAACATAAGAAGCCAGAATAATAAAAGCAAAATACACAAACCTGTGAGGCCAAAGAGGATCAGCCTGTAATCCATGAGTGAAAGCTGGAGACAAAATAAAGTATCCCAGATAATGCCTTCTAAACCCAAACACAATAAACGTATTTGGCAATGTATACAAGCTGATAATGAGCTTCAAAGCTGCAAGACACACATTAACAAAGTCGTGAGATGCTCTGCATTTTTAAATAAGAGATGGGTGTGACATTCATGGGAAAAATGTAAACCCTCAGCTACCAGGATAGCTGATTGTACAGGGATAGGGAGGAATTTAACCTCAAAAGTTTCAAAACAGAAGGTGTCACGAACAAACCAGATAATTTAATTTAAAATAAATCCAGTGTTTAACATTAACAGAGTTTATAGAAGAAGTTAAATTATTAGAAATATTTATCAAGGTTTAATCGCCAACATTATAGTTTGCAAGACTAAAAGGTTGTGTGCCCGACCAGCATAGAAGCACCACAGGGCTGTGTACTCACAATATTTTTTCACTTTGTACATCTCAGACTTCCAGTACAAATCAGAGTCCAGTCATATTTAGAAATACTCATTTGACTCCACAGTTAATCAGGGTATCAGAGATGGAGACTGGGTACAAAGATTGGTGGAATACTTACATCTATGCTGTGGGAACAATTGTATAATCTTCAAGGTAACCTAAACAAATGAGATGATTGTAGATTTTAGAAGAAATAGAAAAATGTCAAACACTATTTCTATCACTGAAGGAGAAGTAGTAAATATCTCAATGTTTACCTAGATTACAGACTGGACTGGAGACACAACAGTAACGGTAAATTGAGCTTGTCTGCCTGTACAAAGTCAGACTGCTAGTCTTGAGCATATCTGAGCATAAATATGAAATTTCCTCAAAATAATATTTCTATTAAAAAATCCCCAATTTGTTCTTATCACAAAATTATCCTTTGCTATAATTAAGCTCAAAGTTCATTCTGTCTGTGAACGTGCAGTGGAAAAACATTTCTTCTCGCAGTGAAATGATTTAATGATTCAGACACAAAGCTAGAAAGGCTGGAATGGTAGGAAATAGTTTTTTAAATTTATTTAGAAACCTTTAAAAATATAAATCACATAACATCATAAATATTATTTTAACAAAAAGAACAAGCTAACCACACAAAATTTGCAATGAGCAATCAAGCCTAGTTTAACCAGGTAAACAACTATGAACAAAGTTATGGACATTTTGCTCTTTGTATTATGTGCTTGTTGCATACAATTAAATATAATAACAAATGTAATACAAATAGACTAACAAACGCATATGGAAGTATATTGTCATAACTTAAGTCTTAAAACTTGGACGCATCTCTCTAAATCCATATATTGTATTGTTTAATGCACCAGTATCTGTTTTATACCAACCACAAAGTAAAATAAGGCAAAATGGCACAACCTATAGTAGGTAAAACAAAAAACAGGCACAGCAACAAACACAAACAAAAAGATATTTCACTTTACTGGTTAAGGGAACAAACTGACAGTTGGAGTCATATCTATGCAAAGATTATCTTAGCATAAATCTGAGTTTCACCAGGGTTATCTTTTTCTTCATGTTAATCTTCCTGACCAACCACATTCTTCACCAAAAAATAAATAAAAGATACCTTCTCTTCTTTTACTGAAATAAATACCAGTCATTCCTTTATAAACATCGTGCGTGTGTTTCATTAATCTAAATGCAACAGTTTACTCCTTGGAAAAACGTTTTAACCTTAAGCAGTCTGTATCTAAGCTTTATTTCTATGTTAAATATACCCTAAAATCATTCTATACAAGCTTGATTTATTCTGACATTTCTATAAGCGAAATGTGATTAACAAATATTTGTAATATGTCTTCCTTTGCCATTCTGTTTATTTCTCACATTGAGTATAACTGTTAATTAATTACTTAATTACTGAGTTTACTTTAGCGGCGCTAAAAAAAAGAAATTCATATTTGCACTTCATATAAAGATATATTTTTAAATGTTTTTCTGTTGTTGTGTCTGCCGTGCATGATACCTGCATAATACTGTCGCATCACCTGGCAAGCCGTTACCCATAATTTCATTATTTCTGCCCATCATATTCCCGCTTATTCTAACTCAGTCACCGATGCTCTGTCTCGTCCAAATTTCAGGTCCTCAGCATTCTCCTCGTATGTTTGTCCAGATTTCCATTCCGTTCTAGCCGCTCAATGATCTATCAGCTCTTAGGTAAGAGCTCCTTCATTAACTGGTGGTGGTTGGCCTTTTCAGCTTACTCATCCTTTCTATCTATATTTAGCTCTTTTGACCTCATTTTCTCCTCTTATCCGTCAGCTGCAGATGAGTTTAATTACCATGCTTCTTCAATAAAGTTACCACTTTATCCTTCTCCTTATTGTCATTATTATTGCGTATTGTCATTAATTAAATCTCTCTTATTTATCCAGTTTATTCCTCTCCTCGCCTAGTCAGGCACAGCCTAAACTACACCTTGTCAGGCTCAGTCAGGCACACAGAAGCCCTCTCGACAAGTTGTCAGGCACACGACATCCAAATTTAAGCCTTGTCAGGCACACAACTTCTCAATCTATGCCTTGTGAGGCACAGTCCAATCTACGCCTTGTCAGGTACTTCACATCCCTCTCACGCCCTACCAGGCTCACTAACTTTCTTTGCTATCTTTTCAGGCTCAGATGACCCCATCTCAACGTCCAAGTCAGATCAACATCACCTATACGAACTCCCATACTGTTTCCATTTCAGCTTCTGCCCTGGCCTCGGCCCCTTCTTTTGAGGGGAAGACACCTCTAATTCTAATCTTAAGATGTTCATTCAAGCTCATGCAATTCTTAGCATCCATGTCTTCCACCGGGGTCTGAGCGCCAAATAAATAAACATTTGCTTAAACTTCTCTAATCGCCATCTTTGTGTTTTTCTTGTGAGTCTTTTCAGGTTGAAATGAAAGTCCATAACTGAAACACAAAAATGTTGGAGTTTGTTAGCATTACATAAAAATATTTACACTGAGAAACAGACTTAAGTATTTTTATTATTGCTGTATGTGGTTGTGCTGTGGCAACTTCTTCTCTTCTTCATCTTGGAAATGATGAAGGCATGTCCTGTAAAAAATGATTAAATGGCTAACAATTTCTGTTTTAATTGATCTTTGAAATTAATGGCAAAATGTTCACATTTTAAGTGTAATGTTGTATTCATTGTACAGATGACTTACCTCTGTCTCTTTCTCTGCAGGGTGTTCAGGCAAAAAGATTCTCCGGGGGCCTGAGCACCTTTTAAAGGGTCTGGAAAAGACCATGGATTGAGAAGAGGGGAGAGTAAACTTTGCACTTTAGGATTTCATATTATTGATTTAAATCTAGCTGTGGAAATGTGTTTTTAGATATAGACAAAGTTTATTAAATAAAGTATATGTTCTGTTTACCCTGTTCCATGGTAGGTCTGTTAATTAGAGAGTGCAGTACACTATAAATGGCTGCCTGTTAGGATCATGGTGAGCTGATGTGGAGACCTCATGTAACTTGCTAAACTGGTCTCTCTGCCTGTTTGTAAACCTGTTCAGTGTTGGTGAATAAACACCTGCTTGGCCTGCATCTTATCTCTGCCTCATGCCTCCTGCTTAATCCAGCCGCCAAGGGCCATTCTAACAGTTTTCAACTGACCTATGTGGTTTAATAAAGGTTAAATAAATAAATAAACAAAAAAAGTAATGTGTAATTAGAGTATTCTAAAATAGTTAAATCTGAATTCTGGTCCTGTTTTACCACTGAATGACAGGACTTGATTGAAAATTTTATGCCGAAGATATACACGAAGCAGTATTAGGATCCCTGCTGGGTGTGTTTTTGGTGGATTTCTTTTTTTCTTATTCAAAACACAACATAAATGTAAAAATGAGATTTTAAGAATGAAGTTGAAATATTCAGGTGGTGGTTCAAGGAGGGGTCAAAAATAAGCTTTATAATATAAAATAATTTTCATATAAAAACAAGAGAGTCCGCAGTGAACTGTGCTGGGTGAGACAGAAAACATAACAGCAATAACCTCGATGGTTATGCCAGACAACACTGAAGTCTTGACAGCTGTGCATATTCCATGCGGACACGGTGCTCAATGGCTTTTAGGGTATCCACAATGGCGTCGTCGATGCTAGCATTCTGGAAAGCAATTATCATCCCGATCATTTCAAAGATGTCATCGAAACAACTCAAAATGGCATCATATGTTAAATTTTTCCCCTCAATTTGAATTGCTAAGGTAACCAGAACTGAACGAAGTTCATGAAACTCCACCATCCTTCCTAAACCTTGAGCTGATGTAGTAGCTGCTCAGCGAGCAGGTACCCAGGGAAGCTAATCTCTATGTAAGGATCAGCCAATGAGGATGCAGGTCCAGCCCGTTGACGCTGATTGGCTGACAGTCATTCAGTTGTTAAAAGTGATATTATGAAAAAAATAGGCCATGGGGAAAAAACACCCTTATAAAATGAAAGCTGGCTTTTTGAAATAAAAGCTTACTTTTAAAGAATGACATTTTGACATAAAAAAAAACCCAGCTGGAATTACATAAAAATAGCCTCAGCAATAATTTAAATTATTAGGTAAAAATTTTATATGAACATTCTTCTATATTATAAAGCTGATTTTCAATGGAAAATGAAATATAGTTCATAATAATGAGCTGAGAATTTAACATGTATTCAAATATTTCACAATTTCATTGTCACTTTATATGTTTATCTATTATTTATTGATGTAGATACTTGTTTCATAAAGTTTTATTTATTTATTTAATGTTAAACATTTGGCGTTCCATAAAAAAAGTCTAAATTCTGTTTTGCGATTGAAGTAAGAATATTGAGAATAAAGTGGAATTAATACCATAAAGAAAAGGCTGAATACTGAAACTGCTTTGTTTTATCCAAGTTTGATATGTGTCAGTGTAACCTACAGTGGCTTGCAAAAGTATTCATACCCCTTGAACTTTTCCACATATTGTTACATTACAACCACAAACGTAAATATATTTTATTTGAATTTTATGTGAAAGACCAACACAAAGTGGTATACAGTTGTGAAGTGGAAAGAAAATTTTACATGACTTAAACATTTTTCTACAAATAAAAAAATTAATGTGCAGTGTGCAGATGTTACTGTGGCCACCTTGCATGTCAGCTGATATTGCAGACTATTTGCTCGGCAGGGATGAGAAGTCGCTACTCCAGCGGCTTCGCAATGACCACAAGGAAGGTTGGTGTGATGTTTGTTTTTATAATTTAACATGTATCAGCTCGAGGACATTAGGGGTGGGATGACATACAATAATAACGTAATGTGGAATGAAAATAGGCACAATTAATTGACATGAGCATTTTTCGATAATTGTGATCATAGGGTATAATAATCCCAGAACACATGGCTATGTAAACAAGTTAGCTACCGCTAACACCTAGATGCTAAGCCTTTAGCCTTACACAGTATCTTCTTAGCTCTTACCTCTGTCAGCGTTTTATCCAAGATTAAATATTCTTGATTATTCATATTTTAAGTCCACCTCGATCTTTCTTTTCTGTCGGGAAATTGTGATGAGTGAACAGAGGTTTACAACAACCTGTCTCCTTGCAAATGTGATTTTTCCGCCACTGTTCAAGCCGATAAAATCCCTTAGAGCAGTCAACCATGGTACAATGTGCACCGGTCTTTCTACGGCAAGTGTATTAAAGGCTTAAAGCTTTAAAACCAAAGCCTGTGAGCCTTATCTTCACGTCCAATACGTGCACTCCAGACAAATCACAAAGGTGGCGTGGTTGATTTGGTAGCCAACATCTTTGAACTCTATTGACCTACGCATTCGCAAATGCATTGCGCAACTCCTTATTGTGAAACAGGATAGAAGATCCTCTCTGAAAATGTTGTCAGATTTGTTCCTAACTAAAATGTATGTGAAAAACACCCTAATCTTGAACCTTCTCCACAGAGCCTCTATCAGCCTTTATTCATGTCAGAATCTGATGCCTAAATCTACCAGGGGTATGAATAATCTTGGATATAACACTGTCTTTCTGATTTCTATAACCATTCAGTGCTTTGAAAAAGTACGCACCCCCTCATGAATTTTTTCCATTCTTTTTTGTTACACCTAAATGTTACAGATTATCAAACCAATTGCAACAATGGACAAATATAACCAGAGTAAACGCAAAACACATTTTGCAAATGATGATTTCCTTTATTAAGGTAAAAAGCTCTCCAACTCAACCTGGCTCTATGTGAAAAAGTAATTTCCTCCTATACCCATTATCTAGTTGTGGTACCCTTGTCAGGGGTAGCTACCATCAAGCATTTCCAATAACTGGCCATGAGTCTTTAACATGCCTAAAGAGTTGTTTTAATACAGCCACACTGAACATTTTGAAGCATGAACAGCCTGTTTATGGCCAGTGGCAGTTTCTCCATGGGTCTGGACCTCATTTAGGCCGTTCTAAAACCAGAATTCTCTTGTTTGTTTTTATTTTTATTTGAGCCATTCAGAAGTCGACTTGCTGCTGTGTTTTGGATAATTTTCCTGTTGTATAACTCAATTGTGCTAGAGCCTAAGTGTCATAGTGTTTTGAACAGGTTTGACCCACATGCAGAAAGCAATTCAGGAGACAGAGTTTTAATGGTAAGAAGTTTATTAACAGTGTGTTGAAATGTCCAGGAGACTGGAACCGGGACACCAACTGTAAAATAAACACAACCATAAGTAAGGAGAAACTCTGGACATATATTCTCAAACGATATTTCTGCCTTACTGATTTGAGGGAGAGATCCGCCAGAGAGGGGTGGAGAGACCAGGAGATTGTTGACCCGTGGGACTGGAGACAGTGAACACTGGTGTGCCAGGATGATTGATGGTCCAAGAGTTTCAGTAGTTGCTGCAATGGGATGAGGAGGGTGGACAGCATTCACAGAGGGAGATCCACGGAACGAAGGAATCAGGGGACTGCCTGCTGGTTTGATCCAATGAGGAAACAGGAGGCTTGAGTCTTGGTTCATGGAGCTGTATAGCTTCTTTCCAGAAGACGGTAATCCAGGCAGGGTTCGATGCTGAAGGCAAAGTCAGGTTCAGGTGACCTGCAAGGCAACAAATCCAAAATTACAAAAGAGCAAAGCAAGGTCAAGGCAGACAAAGTTAATGTGGCTTGAGCTGTACCACAAAGGGCAACACTCTGGCAGTGAGTTGCTGGCAGCCTCCTCCTTAAATACTCCTCAGCAGATCATCAAGGAGATAGAGAACACCTGTCACCTCTCNAAGTTAATGTGGCTTGAGCTGTACCACAAAGGGCAACACTCTGGCAGTGAGTTGCTGGCAGCCTCCTCCTTAAATACTCCTCAGCAGATCATCAAGGAGATAGAGAACACCTGTCAACTCTCCTTTGGTTCAAAACAGCATCTAGAGGCTAAGAACAGAAATAGCACCAAACAGACAGACATGGCACAAATCCTGACAGTAAAGTCGCACAATGATGGCCTGATCTCCTTCTGTGTTTTCTTAATAGAAACAAGAATTTGCGGTACCATTAAAAAGGAGAAATCGTCCAGATTCTATAGAGATTTTATACAATTTTAGTTGATAATTTGTGTGTTTTTTTTCTCTATTGTGTGGCAGATATACGAATAATATACTAATAATAAAGGCAGTTAAGATGGCACCGACGATGGCCGCCTCGGAGCTTCTCTCTCTCTTTGTTTTTGTATTTTGTGTGTTCTTATGTTTTTCGAGCCACAGTACTGTGGTCTTGGGCCAAAATTCTGTGGTCTCATTCAGTAGAGAGGAACTTCTCGACATCAGAGAGTCCTCTCTTGAGATTTTTTCACCATCTTTCATCGATCCAAAGTTCACTGAGCTTCTAGCAAGCGGAGTTGCGGGACTCTATGGGATACTGCGCCGAAGGCGCCGGAGGGGAAAGCGTGCTGGCGATCTGGTAAAGCTCAGCCAAAGAGGTCTTCGCACGCCACTGCCTTCAATCCATCTGGCAAATGTCCGCTCTCTCAGCAACAAGATGGACGAGCTGCTTCTCCTCACCGGTAAAAACACGGACCTCCGCGGATCAGCGGTTCTCTGCTTTACCAAGACATGGCTGAGCGAAAACATCCCGGACCGCGCACTGCTGTTGCCAGACTTTCAGCTGTTCAGAGCGGATCGCATTGTCATCTAGAATTGTCATCTAACTTTTTTATTCATGTTATTCTACTAAAGGACACATTAGCATCGTTCTAATGATTTTACAGTGGATTGCAAAAGTATTCATACCCCTTGAACTTTTCCACATATTATCACATTACCACCACAAAGATAAATATATTTGGAATTTGGAATTTATACAGTTGAGAAGTGGAAGGAAAATTATACATGTCTTTTTTGTTTGTTTGTTTTTTACAAATAAAAAAATGAAAAGGTCATGTTAAAATACAACCATGACTATTCCAGCTATTTAGGTTTCAGTGAACAAACACATCCTTTAGCAATGGGCTGTGTGGAGGTGATGTTTCATAAAACCTGTCACTACCACACTGGACTGGTTTGTCTGCATTTGTTAAAGTTAAAACATTTTTTGGTTGATAGAGGTAGGAAAACGTTTTTGTTTTATTGCAGATATGGGCAGATTACACATAAGACTGAGTTGTTTGTGCCAAACAAGCATCTAAGTTCTTGGAAAGAGAGATTTACCTGAACTAACAGAAATTCCAGCACAACCTCTGCTGAGAAATGAAGCCAACCTGTAAAACTAAGCTGCGATAATAAACCACATTTAGATTTTTGGTTCATATTTTCCTGTGATATTTTATTTAACTATTTGAACTTTACAGAGACAACGTTATTTTCTTTAAGGAGCTAAAGATATTATCCATGGCAACTTTTAGCTTGATGCATTGTGTTTACTGTTTGGATAATATTAAAATTGCCATGCATTTGTTTCATTATTTTAATAGATTGTTGATGGCTTTGGATAGAGTCACTATAGATTGTGTTTATAAAAAATTAAAAGAACAAAGGTGACACAACATGATAACAGGATAAGGACCAGACACACAACAAGCATGTACAAATTTTACACAATGGGATCTGCTGTATTCTAAACCCGACATAAGTTCAATCAAGGTTTCAAAGAAAAACATTTGTGTGACACATTATTCTTCAACCTCTGGTTCCTAAACTTTATCTAAAAAAGATAATGCTTTATTGTTTAAAAAAAAAAAAAGAAAATCAGTTCAGTTTTGGCATATTGCTTTAATAGATTTACCTCCTATGACCTGGTGTCCACTTAAATGGAGATCACATTTTTGGCTGTCAGGACCAAAATATTGTAACTGAACCCTGTCTACACAATTATTGACACTTATACTACCACTTATACTACCACTGTTCGTTTGAAACCTTACAAACTATCAAGATGGTGATGAACCTGTCAGGGGGGCAACACCTGAACAAAACTTCAAGATAAGAAATCAAATTAAATGTCATCGTTTATTATTGTTTTATTATACACAATACTGTTGTATGTTTACTATGACTTTCAAACTTGCAAAATCTGTCAAAGAGTAAAGCTCCACTATGCTGCTTAACCACAAATGTGGACAGTAGGACTTGGATTTGTTTAAAAGGTACTAATTTTAGTTCAGTGTTTGTAAAAATGTAATACTGAAAACGTAGTTTGTAAAGATTTTTATGGGAAACATTCATTTGCAAAAGTTTACTACTGTATAGAGTGACATTGTATGTTTTGAATGTTTTGACTGAATTAAATTTTTCTCATTATATCATTTCCAGGGCCGATTCCACTGTTAAAAACACTGTAATTGATATTGGGGGGATGCTGATTAACATGCTCAACAACAAGAGCCAACAAGCAGTGAAGAGAAGAACATTAGAAATGAAGATCCCATTTCACAGCTCAGTGAGGCCAGTTGAGGATGTAAATATTTCTGTGTTGAGACTTATGGTGATCCAGTTTTTAGGTATAGTTTAGTTTGTTTCATAAAAAACACCACAGTGATACTGGAGTTGTAATTTCCACCTTTGCCAAATAACGTGATTCACTGTGTTGTAGTGTCATTGCAATGGGCTAATTTACAACACCTGTCTACAGGTTGTTGTTCAGTGTGATCATTTCACATGTTGGACAATGCAGGTTGA
>JAHUTJ010043341.1:0-13281 GCA_036250325.1 Characodon lateralis
AGCCTTGAAGTAACAAATGCATGGACTAGTTTTTCAGCGTCACTCCTGGACAGGATATTTCTAATTTTGGCAATGTTCCGGAGATGAAAGAAGGAAATCCTAGAAACCCGTTTAACATGGGAAAATATTCCGTGGGTTGACAAAACAAACAAAACGAAAGTGGAACGTTTGTGAAGGTGTGGTTTATGTTACATCGGTTGAGCTAAAACACATTTTAGAAGAAGGCAAGTAAATTTGTATAGCACAGTTCAACAGCAAGACGATTCAATGTGCTTCACATGATCGTATGGTGTCCCATCTGTCTGATGCTGCTTCTCATTTTGTCTGATCATTAAAAAAAGGCATTCAAAGACCTTATTCACCAAACTGGTTTGGGCAAATAGTTCCTTCTCTGGGGTTTGAGAAGGAAACACTCAAACACATCGTAGATGCAAAGTCCAGCTGCCATTAATGATGTTCAGTGGTTCTGAGCAAAGACAGAACTTCGCAGCACAGAATAGTTCACAGATCGTCGATAGAAGTAAAAAACGGTTGTATAAAATCAGGTTGTGATTTTCTGCATCCAGCCTTTTTTTATCCAGGATGAAAAGTAGACTAAAACTAAGGAAAAAAGCAAGAATTGTGGCAGAAAATGATTGACATTTTCTTTATTGAATAAAAATGGTTTAGAAATATCTTAGGGAGATAAAATCCTGTCAGAGCCCATTTTAGTTGGTTAGAAAGGCGGGAGAAATTGGAAAAATAGCCAATGAGATTTACTCGTTTGTTGGGTTTAAGGGCCTTCTTCATTCAGCTTGTTTGCAAAAACTTTCACCTGAAACATTTAGCAGCAACATGATATTTTCATGCATTTACTGCTGAGGTCAAACAGGTCTGACCTCGATGTTGCATTTGTACATTTTATGAAGGTCTTATAAAGTTGGTGTTTGAAGAATCAGTTGATGTTATGCTGAAGTTTCAGATTGTTGGACTCAATTTATGATTTTCAGTTTAATAAAGACTGTTGGGGATATTTTTTATAAAAGTTGCTTCAAAACCACAAAAACAAATGTGTAATTTTGGAGCTAAATAAAACTTGGATCCCATTTCACCCTAAGAAAAACATTTCACCTAGGACTGATTTCCTTAAAGTTGTAAGATGTCCTAAAGTGCATTGCTCCAAGACATATTTTCATGGAATACATCTAGACAAAAACTTTAATGATCTTAGATGAGTTAATGAAGCTCGTTTTCCATGGGCTCTACTTCTCATCTCGTTTGGTCGGCTCAACCATAAGACACAAGGGTTAATAGCTGCACGACATGCTGACTCAGCAGGGGGAATTAGGCCAGAAGTAAAGGAAACACCAGAGAAACAACAAGAGGAGGAGTTGCTCTGCTGGTTTTTAGAGAGCGACCAAGATCTCATTCAGTTTCTTATTCCTTACTTTTATTACTGGAATAGATGTTTAAAACAGTATTTATTACCTCTGAATGTAGCTAATCATTTCTTTTTTCTGTTCATCAGTTTGATTTTTCCCAGTTTGAGTCAAAGTCGTGAGGTAGTTTTAATAACTGGTTTGCTCTTAACTGGAAAAGTTCAACTAAAATCTTCTAATCAAAGCTGTGCAAGAAGTGGTGCTATTCAATTCAAAAAACGTTATTTATCCACAATTAAAAGAGGCACGTTTAGCACACATTAAGGAAATACAAATAAAAATACCTATATTGAAAAAAGTGCAATATACATTAGCAAGGTGCAAATGGGCAATGAGGTGTTAGTCCTTTGTGCAACTAAAGTCCTGTGATGACGTGTACGTGTATACGAGGGAGGGCATGGGGGGGGTGAATGTATATGTTCTGCACATACGTTCCTCCTGCAGCTGCATCAGCAGGAGGAACCGCATCTCCATCACCTCCAGCCTTTCTCTCACCTTCACATCTCAGAACAATTGCTGCTGATGTCCCCAACACGCCAAGCCCGATCTGCGCTCGACCCAGAAGTGGTTCTTTCCTGTTCAGTCAGTGGTTCTGGGTTCTGGCATTAGTTACACCAACCCTTTTTTTTCAGGAGAAAAAAACCCTGAAGCAAAGCTTGCATCCATGAAGTTTCCCAGCTGTTATATCTGTGTTTTAAGGATGATCGACAGTCTTGTGGATTGAGATCTGGTTCTGCTCAGGAAACGATCTGCAGCCTTGGATCTACATGACTAATAGTGTATTTGCTGCAGTGTGTTTCTCAGTCGGAACAATTTCCCATCTGTAAGTTTGACTCTGTCCGCGTGAAGACATTTTGCTTAGAGGTATGAATTTTAAAGGAGTGTGTGCAGCTGGAAAACCCTGAGCGTGCCGAGCAACAGCTGCACACACGTCAACAGCTGTGAGGAGGTTTTACTCTGCACAGAGATGCGTAGAAATAAATAACAATGAATCACTCATTTTCTGTGAGTTTGAGTTTCTTCTGCGCTCTCGTTAACACAACCGTCCGCGTGTTCTTTTCTCTCCACCAGAACTCCCATTAGGAACTGAAGATGTATAACTTCAGATCCAGTCATTTCAACTGGTTATTGCTGTACCCAGTGTCAGGGTCATGAATAATTCAGATCATGCTTTGTGGAGTGAGTTTCTTCTGAACTTCCAGGAGATGGGCTTTGTTAGCAGATGTAAAATGAATGAGCTGAAGGTCGCTTCAGTTCTTACTCAGGTCCTGCTCAGACCCGACAAGGGTTCTTGTTTCAAACCAAACCAGGCTTTTTACACAGTACAAGCCTCTGAACGGCGAACCTACATCAGCGCATGCTTACAGCTCCTCTTACATGAGTAAAGTCTGTTCTTTGTTCCGAAATGTCACCAAGCTTTAAATAATAGATCAGTTATTTTTCAGAAGGAATGGATTCGTATTTAAAAATGAAACATCTTGTGTGAATGAGATCCTGGCAGAAGGCACTGACAAGCAGACTGCTGTTTTATTTAACAGTTTATAGTCAGATATCTAGAAGTGCATATTTTTAGTATGAGAGGAAAGCTGCTTTATCTCATTGCATCATAGATTTGCCTGTTTGTAGTTTTATTCTGCGGTTTAACTGATGGATTTTGATAATAATTGCCCCCTTTTTATGTTGTCCACAAATAATGGCTGACATTTGTTACATATTAATATTTCTAAGGAGGATAATGATGAACAGCTAACACAGTGCGTGCACACGGATGAAGGTGGGAAGGATCATTTCAGCAAACATTTCCTGTCCCGTGTTTTAAAAAGCTGATTGCTGTCCAATAATTGGTTGATAATAAAACCTATTCTCAGCAGAGCCGTCAGGTAAGTTTAATTGATCGCTGCCTGGCAATGTGTGGGTTGAATATTTCATTTTTAAATATATAGTTGGTGTGCAGGAAACCCATCTTAACCTTCACCCAGCTTCAGGCTGGGTTTGAACATTTCAAAGTTGAGATTAGAATAAAGTGTTTAGTTTCAGTCTGACTCTGTTTCATAACATTGATCTGATATTAGCATTCTGGGAATCCTTCAAAACATCTGCAGGTCCTGAAACGTGTCCATCAACTCATCATCAGTGTAGATACCATCTTCATTTTTATCTCTTTATGAACCGTTCTGTTTCAGGATGGGATGATTATACGACACAGACCTGTAAATGTAGGTAGCTGTGTGCAATTTAAATGTATAAAAAGTCTCACAAACATGCAAGACCCTTTTCACATTCCAGATATGCAAGGATTTACAGATCCATTTTCTAGAAAAATCTCAACTACTTTTTTCAATTTCATTAAATTATTGTGTTCAAATTTGACTGTTAAGCAGAAAATATCAAAAGGTTTAACAATAAATTAATATTTCTCATGTAAAAAAAAAAACAGGTTTATGTGGCCTGGGAGTTCTTTCAACCTGATGATTCTGACCCAAAAGTTTAGACACCCCTTTCCTAGAATGTCTTTTAATTTGAGAAGGTCAAGACCTGCAGCTGGTAGTTTGGTTTATTAATACTCAGGACAATGTGAAAAATGCAGAAGGAGGACCACCTTCACATTCTTCAACCTCACGTCAGATCAGGCGGCCGTTTCTCTCGTCTCTGTGGGGATCCGAGAAAATCCAAATTCCTTCTTTTACAGCATGTTGAAATAGTTTTTGTAATCATCCACCCTGGAAACAAACATAACTGTTCGGTAGTTTTTTTCCACTCCGTGTCACGTTCACCCAGAACTGCAGATGTTCCTACCCCCATGGCAGGAATCTCCACAGCTGTGAACCTTACCTGGGCAGGCGGCTCTCCATTCATCAACTACACACACACAGGAGAAACCTGCTCTAACGTTTTACATGTCATACCAGAGCAAAGAATCACACACTCTATATCTGTGTTAAAATGACCTTTGAGGAACAAATTTAGGCTAAATAGAGCATTTTAACATGAAATTTTAGCTGTTTTATTTTGTTTTTTCTAGTTTACAATAATTTTTTAAACTGAAATACTGTTTTTTTTTTTCTTTCTTTTGGTCAATTAATTAACATAAGCTTTAACATAGGCCTTGTGGTGCATACATTTACTGATACATCAGTATTAAATGAAGAAAAAAAACAAGCAGATTAAAGATTAGAGTTTTTAGAGCCTGCAGTGAGCTGTTTACCAGGCAGGCTGGTTCCAGCTTCCCTGAATAAGTGTTGAAATAACTATACATTCATTGAAAGGATAGGCGGCACTCCTTTTATTTCTTTTTTTTATTTTCAAACATCCAAAAGTTTGATGTGAGTATTTCAAACGTTTTTCTGTCTTGTGGGCAAGAGAAAAGTGTAGCGGCCATCTTTCAGCCAGCTGACTAGCAGTGGGTAGTTACAAGTGAGACGGGCATTGCTGTGTTACTCTATCATCTCTTTGCAGCTGGAATCTCATGCAAAGGATTTGAAATGGTAGGAAGGGAGACGAGTATCATTAAAAACTCTGTTACAGGATGCTGTAAAAGGAAAACACCTTTCTTGATAAATTAGAGAAACTATTGTTCGACGTTCAAATTAAAACCTGTATTTTTTTGAGTAAAACCCAGTTTTAAACCAGTGTTGATGGCAGTAGCTGGTTTCTAATGGTGACTCCGTGAACAGAGCTGTTTGGTGTATTTGTTGTTCTGCTCCTAATGGTCACAATCTGCTCTCAGTGTAACACCATCTCACACTAATGCTGCTTACGAGACAGTCATTCATGCAGCTGCATGGTGAGGCAGCGTGGTATCTATATCTGGATGGTCGTGGTTTTAGATGTGATGAAGCAGCCGTCTGCAGTAGAAGCAGCTTCGGGTGAGTCAACTCCTGGCCGAGGAGCACAGTTTGAACGAGTTATTGTGGTGAGGCCGGTGATCTAAAGCTGTGATGAGTCTGCAGCAGGTGTGTGGTGACTGAAAACCATCATACAGCACCGTGATCTGGGTCCAGTGTTTTCTTAAGAAAAGGCTTTTATGTTTTGCTTGGAAAATAAAACCTGGATCCATGGATTAAAAGAATAAAAGTCTTTATTCAAGCTCTCAGAACTTGGACTCAAGTGCTTTGGTGACACATTAGAACATGGTACTAAAAGCTGGTTTAAAGTAGGATCTTCAGGCATGCTCTTCAGTTCAATCTGTTTGACCATTTCTAATTTTCTAAACATAATGTGCTATCATGGTGAGACTTTTGGACAGAAACTAAGCCGAACAGAAGCCAGAGCCTGAAGAAAACCTAGAGAACTATTCATCAATAGTCCGTCCTATTGGAAGCCAGTTGTAAAGAAGTAAGAGATTGGTTGAAACTTCTCCACATTGTTGCAGAGGTGAAAATCCATAATGTGCAGTAAGTGAGATAGATGAATGAGTCTGATGAGAGGCAGGTCAGGTGATTCCTCAGTGACACGGCATCTGCTCCATTCCTCCCGCCTTCCTCTGCAGATCAGGTCAGACTCCAGACATTCATTCAACCTGTTACTGATGGCAGCGCTGCCCTGAACACTCACTGTTGGCTCAGCGTTAGCTTCACTTCTTGTTTCTGACCAGAGGTAAGCACCACTTATCATTCGCTTGGTTCCAGCATGTTATTGCTTTATGTCAACGCAGGATCTGCGTAAGGTAACAGTTCTGGTCATCATGTCTTCTGGTCTTAAACTGCTGTCTGCTGTCATGAACATGTTTCCAGGCCACAGAGCATCAGCCCTGCACCTGGGACTACACACAGCCATCTAACTACGTTATACTGCAGCGCTCTGTCTGAGGGCTGGGAACCTTAAAGTTAGGGACTTCCAACCAGAAGCCCATCTGTTGTCCTAGAGAGGAATAGAGAAGCTGTGACTGTTGACACTGCAGAAATAAAAGCCACATGCGTCAGCCCCAGAGGGATTTCAAGACTTTACATGCATCCTGGCTTTTTTCAGCATTAAGGCTTTTTTTGCCAATTGAAGCTCTGAATCAGATAAAGAGGTCTGTGATATGGTTTCTCTGCTTCTATTTTATGTGTCATGCCTTCAGACTCTGCATGTTGACTTTTTACCAGTTGGATGTCCGTCACTGGCCTTGATGCAGACAGATTTAGATCTTTCCTACTAAGATAATGAAGCTCACAGAGAGCTGGAGATCAGCGTAATGAAATCTGCTCTTGTGTGCTAACATCTGTGTACTTCAGATCTATGCTGCAGCATGGGGATGCAGATTGCTGACCTGATCAGGTCAGGTCACGACTATCAAGCTCTTCAACAGTAATACTGAAATGCATGTTTTCCTAATGTCTTGCAGCTATTGTGTGAATGTATTGAGATCATCTGCAGACCACCTTCAGTGAATCTTCAGTGAATTCAGTTTAACACGCTGTGTTAATGAACATGATAGGAGCCACATGAGTATTTACTGGAGATCCGCCTCACATCCTCATGAGAACTTGCCGTTTTGATTTGGTGTGTTTTGCATTAGGTGGAGGTGGTTCTCCGCTTGACGTGAGTCTTAACGAGGTGTATGCCTAATGTGAACAGCTAGACTCTGCTTAACCAACCTTCGATCATCTGTAGAAGATAACACACAGCAACATCATCTCTGAACAGAGAGCTGCAATTTTTCAACTTGTCACTTGAGCCCAGAGGTCTCCTGCTTGTTGCTCTGCTGAACTTCGCCGTTGCTGTTTTCAGGATCTAATTAAGAACTTGGAATATTTGATTCATCAGGAAACATCAAAAGTTATTTTATTCATAGAAACATATAATACTTCTTTTTGGCAGAAATGAAAATACAGAAGCTGTCTCCATACCATATTGCTTTATATGGTTTAGTAAGAGAGTAACCTCCCATCTCTGCTAAAGGAAAAGTTATTTTAAGGATTGTTGTATAGAATTACTGTTGAGAGGAGCAGAAAGCATAATAAGCTCAGCAGAAACATCACATTTCCTCCGTCTACAGATCAAATACAGGGATTTGGTGATAATTAAGTCAGTTCCAGCGTGAGGTCTGTATTGAACTGGTCCATGTGATTAAAAGCCAGCACAGCAGACACATTGAGTAATGTAATGGCCAGCTGCAGGTTAATGCACCAGGTTCTCATGTAGAGGAAGCTCGATATTGACCAAAAAAATAAGGATCCTACAGTATTGGTTCCTATTTTTCCAAAAACAAAACATTTTTTTATTTTGTTGTCGCCCGCAAATCACAGAACAGGCCTAATTTCCAACAGGTCCATAAATATTTGAACAGAGACTGTGTTTTTCTAATTTTGGTTCTGTACATCACCACAATGAATTTTAAAGGAAACAACTCAGATGAAGGCGAAGTGCAAACTTTCAGCTTTAATTCAGAGGGTAGAACAAAAAGATCGCACTAAAAGCTGAGGAACTAAAGCATTTATTAACAACGATTGATAAAAATGGATTTAGAATGACATTGTGGGAATCTTAACACTGTCAGCAGGAGAGCAAGGAAATAAAAAGCAGTTTTTGAGGGGACGATGCAGCCAGTTGTGTGATCACCAATCTAGAGATTGGAGCTCAAACCGGCAGCTGCAGACTCGCCGATGGACCGCTGTCTGTTGTCATGGAAACTGTGCTGTCTTTTCCTAGGGATTGTCATGTCATTGCTTCGTTCAGGCCTAGCATAATTTTCTCAACTGTGTTCAATTCTATGGAAAATAGGATGTCCTCAAACTGTGACACTGTCACTGGACAGTCTGGCAGCTAGTTCAGAACCAGAATCAGCTTTATTGCCCAACATTGTGCACAAACAAGGAACTTGACTCCAGTTTCAGGTGCTCACGGCATAACGACACACAAATAAGGATAAAAGAAACCGTATGAACATACATATATGTATATATATACACTGCATATTTACAAAGAAGAGAAGAGATATGAGTTTCCTTGGGTGATAGATTCTGTGAAACATAATATCACTGTTTACAGTCCAGAACAGTGGAGTCCAAAGTCAGCGCTCAGGGGCCGGTGTCTTGCTGTTCCAACACCGTGCAGAACCTTATGCTGCGGAGGTCATTCAGCTGTGTTGAACAGGGACGCACCTAAAACATGCAGGACCCCTACCGTTAAGAACAAACGTTGGACACCTCTGCTTTCATGGAACTGACTTGCATAAAATGTCTCTGTTTGTTAATGTGTTAAACCATTAAATGGTTTTGTATTTGTTTTAGTAGCAAACTAACCAATGTGTGTATGTTTCGACAGTGCACAGCGCTGACTGAATTATGTGTTGAACAGTAGGCTTTGTGTGTCTGGCTTCATTCCTCAGCATGGTCCCTGCAGACAGCAGCCTGCACGATGCTGAGATGGGAGGGATGTTGTTGGCCGTGTGAGAATCATATGAAGCAGCTTAGAGGTCAAAGCCAGTTTTTTTTCTGCTTCTGGAAAGAAATCCCAGCATTCCTTCTGACATCAGCTACTGGGAATGGTGCTGCTAAACTCTTCTTTAAAAAACAGAAATTTGAATTATATTATTGTGTTAACTTTTTTTTTTTACCAGAGTTGGTAAATAGTTGATGTAAGATATTTGTGCTGATGAAGCAACTTTAACCAGTTGTGGTCTGTGTTACTAAGTTGTATCAACCTATTGTTTTATGTATATGTTTAAGGTGGTTTAGTTGTAGTTAGTTGTGGTTACCTGGCTCACTTACAGGATGAATCTGTGCTTTATTTTAAAAAATACAACATGATAGGGTGAGAGTTTTGGAAGCCAGAGGGAGTCCAGTGTGCAGACTCTACTGTTAGCATCACAAGCTGATAGAGACATATTTCAGTGCATTAAAACTCTGAAGGAACATGTTTAGGTAGAGATGTTGCACAGTTCTGGTTCATTGATTGATTTATCAAGACACAGTCCACCAGAATGCAAACCAACTATTTATTAGCAGCAGCAGCCACATTGGACTCCGAGGTACAGTACATGTTGGTGAAGTCTGTTTAATTCCTTTGTTATATTTGCACACTGTACGATGAAATTCTGCTCTCTACTGGAGAATTAGAGAACGTGACAGATGAGCAGAGATTAAAACCAAAATCAGCAGGTAAATAAGAAGACATAATTAATATGGTCCTCATGAAGGTGTCAGGTTGGAGGGGACTTCCTGCCTGAAGTGGAGGAGTTCAAATATCTTGGGGTCTTGTTCACGAGTGAGGGAAGAATGGAGCGGGAGATCGACAGACGGATCGGTGCGGCTGCCGCAGTAATGGTCGTGCTGTGCCGGTCTGTTGTGGTGAAGAGAGAGATGAGCCGAAAAGCAAAGCGCTCGATTTACCGGTCGGTCTACGTTCCTACCCTCACCTATGGCCATGAACTTTGGGTCATGACCGAAAGAACGAGATCCTGGATACAAGTGGCTGAAATGAGCTTCCTCCGTAGGGTGGCCGGGCACTCCCTTAGAGACAGGGTGAGGAGCTCGGAGTAGAGCCGCTGCTCCTCCACATCGAGAGGAGCCAGATGAGGTGGCTCGGGCATCTATACCGGATGCGTCTTGGACGCCTTCCTCGGGAGGTGTTCCAGGCACGTCCCACCGGGAGGAGGCCCAGGAGACGCTGGAAAGACTATGTCTCTCGGCTGGCCTGGGAACGCCTTGGGCTCCTCCTGGAGGAGCTGGAGGAGGTGTCTGGGGAGAGGGATGTCTGGATGTCTCAACTGAGTCTGCTGCCCCCGCAACCCGGTCCGGATGAAACGGAAGATGACGAGTACGAGTAAATAAAAAGGCATAATTTCATAAAAACATGAAATGGTAGGTAGATTAAAAAAAGACATAGATACATAAATTAGCCGTTGCAAAACTTAAAAATGTAAAGTCATATTGCACATTCTGAGGATGTTACTAGAGTTTAAATCTGACTGTTTTTGGATAAAATCTGGAGGACGAGTGCTGGTGTGACTTGGAAATCTAAGGTTTTGGATTTCCTCGTGTTGTGTGTCCTGCTGTTGTTGCCTGTTTGAACTCTGCCTCCCACCGCAGTAATCTGTAAATCGATTGGTTAATGATTCCTGTGGCTGAATTACCTGGTCACATTATAATGGTGACACCTCAGACATCAGTAAAAACCTCTGCTTCCCTGTAGTCTAATCTTGATGGTTTGATTTCTCCTCCTGATTTATTTTCTAGAGAGCAGTCTTCATAGAAAATGTTCACATCTGATTTGGTTTCATTGACCCCTCAGAAAGTTGAGCTCTTCGGTGAGACACCAGCTTGTTCCTTTTTACAGCCTGATGATGGGATTATTTGCTCGTCTTGCTCTGAAACTTTCTTCAGTCTTAGTGATTGCATCTCAGACTACCGTTTCATCTCAGCCTTAAGTGAACTGATATGATGCATCAGTAGGGTGAAAAACTGCTGGAGAGTAACAATTTAGTGCTTACTTTGTGTAACAGCCAGTTGGCCTCAGATTGAATAAAGATTTTCTTGTTCATTAAATTCCAAGCTCAACAAAGAGTTGTGTCAGGAAGTGGCTGCAGGCTCTGCTGCTGCTCGGAGGGTGTGTTCTTAAAAATAGGCCCTGGTTGGGTTCAAAGGTCAGTACTGGCTGGCCTATAAACACAGCAGTGAAGAAGCTCCTCTTCTACAGCTTCGGACTGTTTAGTGGTTCTCCTGTTGATCATAGTGAGTTTCACTCATTCCTGAATGTCCCAAGGCTCAGGTAGGTCATGCTGATTTTATTTCAAGTCTTTCTATATCGGAATAAAGTCACTGTTTAATACCCCTCTTTAGTTTTGTGTTTTTTGAGGTATTTGCAACTGATCAAGTATTTCGACGTGTTGGATCACTTTAATATTAGCAGAAATGATGATGCAAGTTTTGGTTATTGTCTGTTTAATGACACAGAAGTACATGTTAAATGGTTGGAGGAGCTCAAACTGCTGATGTGGAGAGGAACTCCATGATGAGCTGTTATCCATCAGCTGATCAGCTTTGATTTCATCAGGAAACAGAGCTGACGTTCTTACTTTAATGGACCTTTTCCTAATCACTGCCATTGTTAAACATGTTGCTGGAATTGATGGGAATGCATCACTGGTTTACACCCACTCACCATTCATTCACTGGCTGAGGTAATTTAGCCTTCTGTACTCAGTCACCTTTAGGAGAATCATACAGCACCATCAGAAAGTATTCACACCCCTTCTTTTTCCACAAGTTTACATCACAGACCATTTAAAACCGATGCGAGTACAGTTTTTTATCTACACTAAATAGCCCAGAATGACAATGTGAGAACATGCTTTAAGACAGTATTTTTTATCTATTAAAAAAATGTAATGTTCGTAAGTATTTACACCGGTGGCTTAATGTGATGTTGAAGCACTTTTGGTAATCACATCTTCAGCCTTGGGCTTGTCTCTGCAAGGTTAGCACACATGTTTTTAGAGTATATTCTCCCCTTCTTCTCTGCATATCCTCTAAAACTTAGTTTGGTTGGATAGACAGCGGTCAGCAGACAGCCACCTCTAGGTCTTTTCAGAGATGTTGAATGGGATATAAGTCTGGTCTTTCGCTAGGCCCTTCAGGGACATTCAGACTCCTCTTGAAGCCACTCCTTTGTTATCTTGACCATTTACTTTGGGTCGTTTTCATGTTGGAAGATGAATCATCAACCTAGAGGTCCAGAACAATCTGGAGCAGGTTTCCTTGAAAAATTTCTCCGTTTGTCATATTCTCTTGGACTAGTGTGGACTAGTCGCACGGTTCCTGCCACGCCAAAATATACTCAACAGTATGATGCTGCCACCACCATGCGTGACAGTAGGGGTGATGTTAGCCCGGTGATGAGCAGTGTCAGTTTTCCTCCATGGCGCTTGGAGTTGAGGCTAACGAGTTCTGTTTCGCTTTAATCAAACAAGGGAATTTTGTTTTTCTTGGGCTGACGATCTCAAAGGTGTTTTTGACTGAAACTAGGAGGGACCCATGTGCCATTTAGTGAGAAATTGCTTGTTTGGTTGCTATACTATAAAGACCTGATTGCTGGTGTGCAACCGGAATCATTGACCTTTTGGAGGCTTTTCCTGTCTCGACAAAGGAACCTTGGAATCTTAGTAACCATTTAGTTCTTGGTCATCTTTTGAACTAAGTCATTGATCCACTATTACTTAGTTTCATCAAGCACTGTGTTGTTGGGGTGGGCCCTGGTGGTTCCAAACTTCCTCCATTTCCAAAAAATGACAGCACAACAACACAGAACTTTGTAGGATGTTCCGTACTGCAGAACCTGTTTTTGAATCCTTTCAAAGATTTGTGCAGTGAATCAAGGCAAATAGAAGCACATGGTGGCACATTAAGACAAGCAATTCTTAACAAACACTTTATTAGGTACACCTGACCACCTGCTTGTTAACGCACATTTCTAATCAGCCAATCACATGGCAGCAACTTGATGCATTTAGGGATTGAGACTTTGAACGTGGCATGGTTGTTGGTGCCAGACGGGCTGGTCTGATTATTTAAGAAACTGCTGATCTACTAGGATTTTCACGTACTACCATCTCTAGGGTTTACAGATAAGGGTCACAGAAAGAGAAAATAAGACACAAATGCCTTGTTGATGCCAGAGGTCAGAGGAGAATGGCCAAACTGGTTCAAGCTGATAGAAAGGCAACAGTAACTCAAATAACCACTCCTTACAACCAAGGCATGCAGAAGAGCATCTCTGAACGCACAAGTCGTCAAAACTTGAGGCGGATGGGCTACAGCAGCAGGAGACCACACCGGGTGCCACTCCTGTCAGCTAAGAACAGGAAACTGAGGCTACAATTCGCACAGGCTCACCAAAATTGGACAATGGAGAAGATTGGAAAAACGTTGCCTGGTCTGAT
>JAHUTJ010043342.1:0-13278 GCA_036250325.1 Characodon lateralis
TTGAGGTGGCTCGGGCATCTATACCGGATGCCTCCTGGACGCCTTCCTCGGGAGGTGTTCCAGGCACGTCCCACTGGGAGGAGGCCCAGGGGACAGCCCAGGACACGCTGGAGGGACTATGTCTCTCGGCTGGCCTGGGAACGCCTTGGGCTCCCCCTGGAGGAGCTGGAGGAGGTGTTTGGGGAGAGGGACGTCTGGGCGTCTCTGCTGAGTCTGCTGCCCCCGCGACCCGGTAAAGCGGAAGACGACGAGTACAACGGGTACAAGTACGAGTACCTTTGTTTGCAATTCCAGATATCAGACGCTTCCTGTAGTTCTTGATGAGGTTTTCACACACCGTAACAGGGATTTTGGACCACTCCTCCATACAAATCTTCTCCAGATCCTTGAGGTTTCAGGGTTGTCACTCAGCAATATGGACTTTAGCTCCCTCAAAAGATGTTTGGTTGGATTCGGGTCTGGAGACTGGCTAGGCCCCTCCAGGACCTTGAGATGCATCTTACGTAGCCACTCTTTAGTTGTCCTGGCTGTATCCTTGGGTCGTTGTCATGCTGGAAGACCTAGCCACCACCCATCTTCACTGCCCTTACTGAGGTTGTTGGCTAAGATCTCCTGATACATGGCCCCACCCATCCTCTCCTCAATACGGTGCAGTCATTTTTGTCTCATCAGACGACATGACCTTCTCCCATTCTTGGCCATTGTGGAGAGGTTGGAGTTTGTTTGATTGAGCGTGTGGACAGGTGTCTTTTGTTGGGGTCATCCATTTTGGTCGCACAGTTGAACATGCGCAGCTAAACAGACATCGCAGCTCTGACGTCAACGAGGATTATAAAACTCGCAGAAAATAAACTTTAGTTGCCATTTCTAGTGTGTCTCACAGGACGACACAACGGAGCCACATATCTGGAAAGACAAAAGCTCGCAGGCGAACTTTTCCTTCACACTGCCATTACCGGAAGAACTTGAAAGCTGGAAATCTGTCTGATACAAGAAGGTCAGAAGATTCATTTACCGATCGAAGACAACGCCGACGCAAGGTGGAAACCCACAGAGGTTTTATTTCCAAGGAGATTAGTTTCCTCTTTGTTGATTCAGTCGACTAAACGGTTCGTCATATTTTCCTCCCTTTTTCCTTAGTTGATCACGGACGCATGATCCTCCCCCCTTCATTTTCTTCAGACCTGACCCAATCCTCAAACCAGTGGAGAGAAAAAAATCAACGTCAAAGTAATTTCGTTCCCTTTATATTAAATCGGATAGGTGCATTTAGAAGTCTGGGGAGGGTGAGGTATACTTAAGGTGATTTAGAATCACCAGTAGTTAATCCAAGGTATCAACTTGTTGCATGCAATACTGAGCTGTGTTTTAATTTGCTGTGCAAGGTGCATGTTCACATTTGTCTGGCTGATCCCAAATCAGCAGCAGTTAGAAGTTGGACTTTTAAAGCTTTTCCGTTCAAAGCAACTGCGGTCTGGGCCTTGCCTGAACACTCCTTTGTTCCAGTTACATTGCTGGAGTTTTTCCACTGGGAACCCGCCTCAGAGATTTATGACTCTTTGTTCGAGATTTGGGGAAATCAGCTGCTAATGGCTAAGGGCATGGCCCCCCGTTTTAACAGCTGATCGCTGCAATCGAGACATCAGCACAACAGGAGGACTTCTCTTTCCAAGTTAACCCAAATTGCACATTTTGTCCATAAAACTACTGGTTTGATCTTCATAGACACTCAATGCACAAATATATTTTTCTTTTATTATTATTGTTAGGTAGTCATTTTTATTTGATGAGGTGCAGTATTTTATCTCTTTCGGGTTTCCAAAGATTTCTTGAGTTGTAATGCAGGAGAATTCTGTTCAGCTGATGTTGAACCTCAATGCTTTTCATACGGTTAACCAGTACATTATTCTCAATAAGCTTAGATATCAGGAGGTATATTAGGCTTTGCTTTGGATGGGGTCTGTTGTTATGTATCTGAATAATCTTTCTCTGCAGCTGCTTTTCAGTTTAAAACGTCTTGTACTTCTCTGGCCAAAGGTGTTTTATTAGTTTCTGTTTCAGGGCCCTTTTTGTTTCAGTTAAATCTGACCCATCTTTCTGAGCACATTTAGCCATTTTTTTATCACTGCTATGTACATGATATTCGGCTGCATCTTTTTTGAGCCCTGCATTGTTTATAAGCCATTGCTGTCGCTTTGTCCTCCCCGGACCCTGGAACACTCTCCCTTTGAGATCGAGGTCTGTAGCTTAAAGCGCATCTCTTTGCTGTTTTTCTGTATTGCTTTAAGTGTTTTTGTTTGTTTTGAAGCCCTTTTTGACATTTAGCTTTTAGAGTATTGGCTACAATTAAATGTGCTTAGTTGCAATTTGTCTTTATTGTGATCCATCTAAGTTGATGGTTTTAGTGTCAACTTACAAATACTTCAGATATATCAATCTGTATAAGTCTGCAGCACCATTACGTGAGAATTCATGGGAGCCCAAGCTTGAATTTCCAAACAAACATTTTGTGAATATTTGGTCAAGTTGATGGTTTCACAACCTATATATAACCTGTGACCTTCTGCTAGAGTTCATGGTGAAGTTAGGATAATAAATAAAAGCTGTTGGACGTTTCTTTTCCTGTGTTCCCAGAGCTTCACCATCCACATGAAACTAACACTTCACTAACCACAAACAGACGAACAGGAGGTGTAAAATGATTTCATACTTTCAAACAAGCTTGAGACTTGAATAACGTTTCTCCAACATTGTTATTTTCTACCACTGGTTAAACATTTTAATGAACATATTCATAAATAACAGTATAAATGATGAAAACATGGTTCTGAATAAAGTATAAAAAATCTGGTTTAAATGAGAGATATATAGAGAGAGAAATATTGAGCGTTAAAAACCTTCTGGAATAAGACAATATGGATATAAATGAACAGACTTGCATGTATCAAAGCGTGAAATTAAAATATTCGGGGTTAAAGATCTTCTTTAGACTTCAGGGATACAACAGTGTAAAGGCAAAGTTGCAGAGGTCTTTATCGCCACAACGTCTGATTTAAATATTTATTTTAAATAAGAGATACACCGTGTGATGTCATTATAAGGAAGCAACACCTAACCAAACCACACAGGGTGCATAATGTTTTCGTCTTTAAGAGGAAACAACTAGAGACTGAATCATTCATGAACCTGAACCATGGATGCAGTCAAAAGAATGGAGATGTCTTTGTACTTGATGCTGATGCTTCACTTAACAGGTAAGAACAAAGCAAATTTCTTATTTATTCATATTGATAAATAATGATATCTAAGGGATACAGACATGTTTTGATTTTAGGTCACATTTTACTGAATTCCTGGGCAAAAACGATGAGATACAAATTCATATCATAAATGATCCCCACATTAACAATGAACTGAAGATAATTTTACATCTTCACAGAAGCAGCTGAGAAATATGTCTCCTTCTCCACTGTCAGAGTTGGTGATGAAGCCACTCTACATTGTGAAAATGTAATAGATGCTCGGAACAACTGTGACAGCACTGTCTGGCAGTTCATTAATTCAAGAAGTTCAACGATACTGGTCCAAAATGATAAGGATGATGAAGAAGTAGCGACAGAACCAGACAGAATGAACATTACAGCAAACTGTTCCCTGGTTATAAAGAAGGTTAGAGCTGAAGATTTCGGTTGGTACACCTGCAGACAGATCCTATCAAGACAACAACAAAGAGCGGATTACAGTGTTTATCTGTCGGTTCTGGACAGTGAGTATTGGCATCATAAACTGCTTTGCTAGATTTCAACAATAGTGATGATTTTTTTTCTTGGCATTTTTCATTTTCCTCAGTAACTGAACAGCAGACCAATGACAACGTCACCTTGATCTGCTCTGTGTGGGAATATAAAGACTGCAGACACAAGGTGGAGTGGCTGTATGTGGGCAAAGAAAACATAACAGGAATGAAGATATCAACAGGTTACTGCTCAGCCAATGTTACATTTCCAACACGCCATCTGCGGATGTCAACCTTTTACGAGCTGTTTATGTGTAAAATGACAGATGGTCACACTAAAAAAGTTCAACTATTTACCTTCAGTCCACAGTTGTCAGGTGAGAAAACACTTTAAAATCTCCTTAAACTCAAATCTTTTGCTTCATGCACCTAAAGTCAGAATTTTGAGCTGATCTGTGAAGGAACCACAATGTATTTTGAAAAGCTGCTTTTTCACTCCTTATCTACCCCTCCTTTTTTTGCATAGCCAACATGCTTTTTACATAGTTAAGTGCATTTAATGAGCATTTAATGCTCTGTTTTGAATAATGTGTATTAGAATGAAAGATGAGATTTATGAAGAAATGTGCACATCATAAACGTAAAAAGACAGTTTGGTGCACGGTCAGGGTACAGAATCCTCTGCACCTAGCTAGATGTCTGCACTACGGTAGTGGAGAGATGTTGTTGCACCATTGGCCGCTTCCCTAAGGTGGGATCACCAGCTCGTAGCCCCAGAATGGCTAAGAATGCTCCACCTTTTTCTCAGACCTGTGCATGTTTTTTCACTGCCTGCCATTGGAGGTTCACAAAAAGAGTCATGACTTCCAGCCCTATTGCTTGGTCCATGCACCAGTTGGGTTGACTGTTGTCATTGCTGTCTCCCTGGCTCCTGTGTTTCCTTCATGTCCTGTAAGTTCATCATTTTACAATAAATATATACATCCCCTATGCGCCTGCCGATGTCCTAGTGCTGCTTTGGTCCTTCAAAAGTGCAAACCATGACAGTAGACAAATCTTTGGCCTCTATTGACCTCACTTCCACACTTTTGGCCCGTAGTGTTAATCTTTTATCTAGAGCCATTTTGTGCTGTCAGGTTATAAAAATGAGAATATCTGAATATATTGACCTTTTTTTTTTTAAAGATATTTTCCATCACTAGTGGCCTTTATTTTTGACAGTAGGTAGACAGGAAAGAGGGGGAGACATTCGGTAAATGTCACCAGGTCTGGGACTTGAACCCGGGATGGCCGCTTTGAGGACTGCAGCCAGTATATGGTCGCGCGCTTAACCCCTACACCATCAGCACCACGCCTCAATATATTGACCTTATACTCTTTGTTGAAGGAATAGTTCAGATATTTTAAAGTGAAGCTCTGGTAAGTATTTTTTTCAGTAATAGTTCAATTACCTTAAGCAGTCAGTTATTAAGAGTTTACTGTTGGAGGCCGGGAGGAGGAGCAGGCCTTCTGGTCAGGGCCTGGGCTGGGGTTGGGCATTGGGTCTCAGGGGTTGTTTGGTGCCAGGGCTGGCATTTTGGTTTTCTCGGGACATTCAGATTTTTTTTTCATTTCGGTTCCTAGTATCGGTACCCGATCCGCTGGCTGTGGGGTGGGTTGGCTGTTTGTCCCAATTATTTTTTCCTCTTTCTTTTTCTCTTTCAGGTGTAGCAGCAGACCTCTAGAGTGTTTTCCCAAAGCAATTATCCCAAAACAATTTCTAATAAAGTTTTTTTTTATAAATATCAAGTGGAGCACTATAGTAAAAGCCGTAATGCTCCACGTGTGAAAGTAAATACGTCGGGCTTCTTCTTGGCACTCCTCAACTCAAACATTTTTAATTTTTACCTGCAGAATATTAGCAGTCTAAACTTTCACAGGAGACCTTTCCACTTTTCATTACACTCAAGGTATGCTGGTTGACACTCCTGCCTGTATTGAGCTTACTCATCAACTGTGAGTTGTCAGTCCAAGTCCATACAAAGTGTAGGATTTTGGATCAGGCCATCATTTTTTACAACACGACCAATAATGTGATGTTCCTATGATTTTCCAGGCTTCCTGGCTGTTTGGAAATTATCCCAGCGAACCCACCATCAGCTTATCAGGGGGACTGATACAGCCTTCTAATTTAACAACCTGAACACCAGCTCTTGTGACAGTGTAGACATTTAGTAACCAGAGATGCAATGAGGACATATAAAGCGAAAAGCAGTATTAGGATCATCTTTCTACACATTTAATACTGTAGAATACATTATATGTTATCATATAGACACTTCATAAGATTTTTGAAATGAGCATTGCAACTCTCAGACTCACTCAACTCAGCCTGCAGAATGCTTGCAACTAAAACTGATGGAATTAACTATGTTTTGATTATTACCTATTTCAGCAATAATTATCTGCCCACTCGGGAAAGGTCACAGAGCATTCAACATTAAGCGCCATAAATCCATCCAGCCACAGTAAAATATTTAATTCCACACCCCCTGACCCAAATACACATACAATGTTCAAAACAATTGCCTATCAGAAATGATGCACATATTTTAAAGAGAGAGCAGGACTTGATGTTCCATAAAATTCTCTTCTTTTCCTCTTACCCAGGCTTGCATTAAACATGTTTTTTACAATACGCCAGCATAAATGTCAAGATAGGAAACTCTATGCATTTATAAATGTACTGAATAATGTCACTATACAGTACAGCTGCATTTTGTCTCTGTATTTTCTTTGATGCAAATGTAACAACAACGGAAGTAAAACATCACTGCCCAAAACATCCAAACCAGAATCACTAGGTACTCCGTTAACAAACTCAAAAGGAAATCCCTCAACAACTAAAAAAGATACTCCACTGTTTATTCATTTTTATAATTCAATAGTTTATGGTACTATTATAACAAATCAAATATTTTCTCTCTCAATCTCATCTTTAATATATTTCTTAAATCTCTTTTTTAAATCAGATCTTGCATTTGTAACGAGATGCATCATTGTGTCTGTGAGTTTGGCAGCTCTCCTGTTATCTGTTGTTACTATCAACATATGGACAAAAACTAAAGGTGAGAATATGCACATAAATGCTCTGATAAACCTCCAGTTTATAAAAATAATAGTTATTACTCTAACTGTATGGAACTAAAAGGTCTGAATAAGTCAATCCATTTTTCATAGAAAAAAAATTAAACCTGCAAATGAATAAATGCAAGTAATTGATAAGCATGAATATTATGAGTTCAATAAGACTGTAATATAAAATGTAATAACTGAATGTGTGTTGTATTGATTTCTAGGAGCACCGTGATGAAGTCCAAGGCAGTTGGAGAGGATTCAGCTTCCATCAAATTCCACTGATCAAAAGCCTCTATGTCAACCTTACACAAAATTAGTCTATCTGTGACACATTAACTGTCAGTAAGATAATATGTCCAACCAAATGAAGGCTTAAAGGTATCAGAAAAAAAAAAAGGGGCTCAAAGCTGAAATGTCTGTCTGGTTTCACAGGGAATAAGAGCAGAAGTCTATCTTACATTCTTTTGGGTCTCCAAACTGTCTTTAAAATGCAAGATTTAGCTTTGCTATTGTGTTTTTATATTTTACTTAATTGCATTTTTATTGCTTCAGTTTTCTATCAATATCACCAAGTCATGTCAGAGTTTTAGGTATTCAACCCTGCATCCTCACTAAAACTAAGAAAGTGGAGCACATCACCCAGTTCTAAAGTCCTTAAACTGGCTCCCCGTATCTCAAAGAATAGACTTTAAAATACTTTTGTTAGTCTATAAATTCATGAATGGCTTTGTGCCAAATTATATTACAGACTTGCTGTCAGTGTATCAACCACCCAGACCTCTCAGGTCTTCTGGCTCAAATCTACTCTGCACACCCAGAACCAGAACCAAACAGGGAGAAGCAGCTTTTAGTTCTTATGCTCCACTAATCTGGAATAAACTCCCAGAAAACTGTAAAAGAACTGAAACCAACCCTAAGTTGCTTTAAATCAAGATTAAAACCTATTTCTTTTGAGTGGCCTTTGACTGAGCCATCTAAGCATTGTTAGTTAAGTTCAAAGTCCAACTTTCCATTCATTTTCTTATGAATCATTTTATCAATCATTTTTTACCTTTTTTATTATCATCCTACTTTAATTATTATTTTTTATTTTGTGTTCGTTAATTACTTAATTACCTTTATGCCACTGTAACATCTATTATGTCTCTTTTTCTTCTTTTTTTTCATGAACAGCACTTTGAATTGTCTTGCTACTGAAATCTGCTATATAAATAAACTTGCCTTGCCTTCATTTTATTATCTTGAATTGCTCCTTCAGAACCTGGTACAAATGTGTATCTCCTCTTCCACCTGCTACCTTCTCACATGTTTTGATGAACATTGCTTTTGTTGGATTGTAAACCTATTTGTCATGAGCTTTGAGATTTGCCAGTCAGTAACTTATGAAACTCACATAGTTTATCCTTAAAACTATATTGGTTTGCTTTGAATGCTCATCAGTGGTTTCCAGACCACAAATCTAGATCTATGTGCAGAAATGTTTCTTTGTATTTATTCTGTGCAGACTATGGCATAAAAACAGTTTGCAAAGGTAACAGTGCATATCCCTAAAATAACGTATAAAGCAAGTACTGTCATATTCCATGGTGTTGATTATCCATGGGTGTTCCATTGAACTAATTCATATCATGACCTCTCAAGGCATGTTACAGATAGAATTTATAAACATTTAATCAAATTAATCCAATGATATTATAATCTAGTTACACACATTCCTATTTGCCCCTTGTTACAATGTGCAGTAAAATTCAGTTTCCTATGCCAGTTGGTAAACTATTAGCTATCTATGGAAGCCCAGGTCATTGGATTAACTCACTGACTTTTCAGCAATCGCTCCTCCTGAGCAAGCACTTGGTAACAGTTAATGGCTGTTTGTATTGAGTCGTTAACCTTTCTGCAATCCCTCATACTGAGCATCCATGTAGCAAAAATGGAAAGGATTGACTCCCTTTTACCAGAAAGAAACCTCCAGCAGAACCTGGATCAGTTTAAGCGGCCATGTGCAGCGACCAGCTGGGGGGTTGAGAAGACTGAGCATACACACAAAAAACACTGAAGCCCTGATCCAGGAGTACTTTCTGTATTAAAGAGAAAAAAAGTTTCAAGTTCAATGTTTCATCCAACATGTTTTTGTGCTAAAATCCTAATTTATTTTAGTCAAATCATATTACCCTGGGTAGTTATGGATTCAGCAAAGCTTGTTAGAACAAAATTTCTCTTTACTATTTAAACTGCTGATGAAAAGCCTATCATCAATTTGTAAAACTTGAGTGTAAACTTTCCTTTGTTGCATATAGGAATACAAATTGGTTTATCTCTTCAATTTAAGGCCCAGAAGAATTCACAGTTTAGAGGCCTAATGAATCAATGAATGATTAATCAATGAACTTTGTACTGCCTGCAGAGGTCCTCTACTTCCAACACACTCATTTGTGAGAGGTGTACCGCAACCACTAGATGGAAGCAATATCCTAGTAACAATGGTTCTTGACATTGACATCTTGAGATCAGGGCATAATGTGGAGCTTTTTTAGGAATCTTTTAGACTAAATAATTGTGTCAGGATGTTCTTTTTTTTTTTTTTGCAGCACTAATGGCCTTTATTTATCCAGCATTTTATTTTGAAAGTAGGCAGGCAGGAAACAAGCATGAGAAAGGGGGAAGACATCTAGCAATTGTCACCAGAGCTGGGACACGAACCCGGGGCAGCCCATCAAGGACAAAGTTCACGGGTCGCACGCTTAACCCTCTTGACCATCAGCATCATGCCAAGAAAGATTCACTTTAAGTTTTGATTGTCCGTTATTAACAGTTGTTTGATCATCTGAAAAGTGTGACAAAAAAGCAAAAGCAAAGAAAACCTGTAAGGTGGTGAATTTTCACAACCTTTTATGTGATAATAGCTCAGGGTTGCTGACCATCCTTTAAAATACAGGATCAGATTATATTTTGCATTAAACATAGGTTTTGCATATTAAATCTATATAGAATCCACTGTGTTCTGTATTTTTAATTCATTGTAAATACATACACAGAGGTATGAAAAAGCACAAACTTCAAATTTTGACATCTTTTCAAGAATTAACATTAGAATCCTGGAATTTGTTTTACCAGGGTAACAGGAATCCCAGGGAATCATACTTTATTTTTTCATTGCCAAGGAACATTTATTTAAATCAGCCTAATGACGTATACATTGTGAGGAAAACTGCAATACACCTTCATTCCAGAAGATGGCATACCTCCTTTACTCCGTTTTAAAGTTGATCATTATTTTGTTTCAACGGATGAATAATAGATGATGAGTTAGAGTTGTACAGTTCATTAATTCCTTCCTGTATTTCTTAAGTTGCACTGGATCCATAAGCATAAAAAGTTAAAATCATTATTTTACATTTTATTCTCTAGTAACCTGCATCTGGCCAGAGTTGTTGCTTGATAACTGGATGATGTATTTACAATAACTACTAAACACTAGTTAACACATTTATGTCTTATTATCATCAGGTAAACTCATATCAGATAACTAAAGAACATGTTCATCATCAGCACTGCATTAAAATATTTGTCTTACAGAACTGTGGGAAAATAGTTTATAATAAATGCCAACAATAACTTAAAATGTCACAAATTTCTAAAGAAAAATATTCAGTTTTATTTTCTGGTACTTGCGGTTATTCGTCACATCCCTACTAAAAATCCCAGAGTGCTGGGCTGAGATTAGGCAGCGGTTAATGGGGAAGTCCCAGTCCAATCGCACGGTTAGCTTAGCCTAGCAGGAAAACATGCAAACTCCATGCAGAAAGAGCCAGGACCAACAGTGCTAAATACTGCAACCTCACGGTGCTGCTCTGACAAATCAAAATGTGCCAAAGGTTGAGAATGAACCTGAATGTTACACCATCAAAAATGATCTGTGAGAGATCCAGGGGTTGTATGTCTGTGTGCTCTCTTCCTCCCTCTCCTGGTGGCTGCAGGGAATTACAGAGGGTTCATTGAATGGTGCTGAGCTTCTACACACCTGCAGCTTATCATTCTCATCAGTCTCAATTCATTTCAGTTTAGTTTATTTATTTAGCGCCACTTTACAACAAATGTCATCTCAAGGCACTTTACAAAGTCATTTAAATCTAATCAAGCAGATTTCAAGTCAGGTACATACATTCCAATTGATCCTAATAATCAAACAGTGCCATCAGATTCAGTTTATAATTCAAATTGGTTAAAAAGGTTTTCTATCTAAGGAAACCCAGCAGATTGCATCGAGTTAGTGACTTGCAGCATTCACTCCTCCTGGGTGAACATGTAACCACAGTGGGCCGTGGGCTTGCATTGACTTTGCAGCAATCCCTCATACTGAGCATGCATGAAGCGACAGTGGAAAATAAAACTCCGTCTCCATCAGTGTCAATCATAGTGGTACCTCTAGTCTTGTTTCCTCCATGACGTAACAAGACTCCCTGCTAAAGCTCACTGGTTTCATAACCTCTTGGATCGCTGCTCCCATGACCGGCAACCTCAAGGCTTGTCTCAGTCGCTCCTGTTACTACCTGTCCGCCTTGTCCCTAACCATCTGCACACTAACCTCTCTCACAGACAGACTTCGCTGGTCTCTACCTACTCATCCTGGGTCTGGACCTCACCTTGACTACAGTAAAGACAGTTTCCTCATAGAAATATTTTCACTTATGCTACCGCCACTCCATTCACCTGTTTCCCTTCCCCACTCTCTCTGTTTGTATACCCTGACTGGATTTCTATGGAGCACGTCCCTGGATTGAGCTCACCTTTGTTCCAGACCCAAATAAACATTGAAATATACACTGTCTCCTGGGTTGTCTCTGCCTGTGGGTCAAAATTTTTCCAAAAACTATGACATGGTCAGATACTAGCCTGTAGATGACAAATAATTACATCAAATGGGTTCAATAAAAAACAAAACAAAAAAAAAAAAAAAAACACATCAATTTAAAATAAAGGCTGAGATAATGAAGAGGATAACTTTATATGGTGAATTTATAGAATCATACTATATCAGCAGGCCAAATCAAAGAGGATGTGGGATCCATTGAAGCTTTGAAATCCCACATTGACCTGGGTCCAAGATGTAGTCCGAGCCCTACTGTCCCTGAAACGGGCCAGCACACAACTAAACATAAATGGAATGCCATAACCAATAACCAGTAATAGTGTAAAGGAACATCTGTGCCAAAGATGGGAAAAAGGTCAAAATGGAAGACAGCGCAGAGAGTCTTATTGTTCTCACTGAATAGGGCTAAGATCCTGTGGGACTTTCAGGTTTAGACCAATAAATAAATACAGGCATTATGGTGGTAAAAAAGCAGAAAAGAGGGAACTTGTAATAAATAAAGGAATCCCATAAATAGCAACAATTAAAAAAGGAACACTAGAGGCTCGAGGAATACCAAGAACTCAAAGAGGAAATAAGAGAAGTCATGGAGAGCCCAGACCTCACTACTGCCACTGATCATCATTGCATTTGGAGCTGTAAACCCAAAGAGGAAGAGTGGCAGATTCTAGACAACATCTGAGATCTCTGTCTGGAGGAGTTGAGTCCCCAAAACAGCTAAGATACTGAACAAAAACCTCAAACCTTCAGGCCTCTCACTGAGAACCCATGCTTGAAGTGGAGCAGCCCAAGTGGACCAGGGGAGTGGAACAGTTTTACTTTTTTATCAAATAAAGAAGAAACCACCAGATCACATGTTTTTGTTCCCACATTCTGAGAGCTCCAGCTGAAACGTGAAACTAACACCTCTCTACCATCAGGTACATCCTCCTTTTGGTTAATTGTTTTTTTTTAGTTGTTGTTGTTTTTTGTTATATTTCAATGTATGTTTGACTTTTATGTGAAAACTTGGTTAGATAAATGCACTATTTGATGTCCAAAGATTTTTTTAAAATAGGCATGAAATTAAATTAAGATGTACTAAAGCAAGTCCCTGATGTGAGAGAAAAACTGAACATGAGGAAGTAACACCTTGCAAACCCTAAGCGGCATGCAACATTTTCAGCTTTAAGAAGAAACCACTTTCAGCCGCTGAATCATTTGTTAACAAACAGAAAGAGAGACAGAGAAGAACAATGATTTAAGACAGAGAGATTAAAATGCATTTACTACTGATACTGATGCTTATATTTACAGGTAAGTTAACCTTTAAGAATAACTTTACAAGATGAATTAATATTTATACTACACATTCTTCCATTAACTAAAAGGCTTGTTTTGTTGATTCCTGAGATACAATGCTTATATAGATTTTATTTATAATAGATGGTACTTCATCTCCTCCTAATAATAAATGTAAGTATTAGTTACATGTTGAACAAACATTTTAAACATTTTCTGACTTGTTCTCTGAACAGCAGCTGCAGAGCAACATGTTTCCGTCGTCACTGTCAGA
>JAHUTJ010043343.1:0-13274 GCA_036250325.1 Characodon lateralis
CACCCCTGTGTTTTAATTGGTTCATTTAAGGCCTTCCCCGTAACACCCTTAAACACACCCCTGTATTATAATTGGTTCATTTAAGGTATCGCCCCTAATGACGACAACCAATCAGCATGCACGGTTAGGCCCCTCGGACACACCCCTGTTGACCCCATGACCTCTCCGCCCCATTAACCCATGACCCCCCCTTTAAGTTCAAAAGTTCACCTGTCAAAAGTTTGATTAAAGGGTGTATTTTAGTCTCTGTCATAGTCTGAAGAAGCCGATGGAACCACATCTTCCACAAAAAGCAAAGATGAGATCCTGAGGTTCCCAAACCAGACACCCTCCTCCTCATGACAAACTGACAACTTTAAGAAGCAGAAATGTACATGGCAATTTATGGCAAGACATCATTGAAAGACAATCATTCAATCAGATACTGCCGACAGAGACACCCCCTCACACTGTGCCTTATATAACACTGAGAATTAGTCCCATCCCACTGGGATGTATCAACTAGTTCCATCATTAAAAATTTAAAAATAACTCAAATATTCCTAGACCAGAAAGTCTCACTTTGAAACCATATATTAACTTGTTGGTTTTAACAAAACATAGCTAGCTTGATGTGGTTTTTCAGTCTTTTCAGCTAGCTGTGGTCACATTATGTTTTATGTAGCAGAAGAACTTTGTAGAACAACCTATTTCAGTCTATTAATACCAAATCATTTTGATCTCAAAGTACTCTGTAGAAGGGACCACAGATTCCTAATCACCAAATAATAAAGCTTAGAGTTGTTCACAGTTTACTCCATAAGAATTGACGTCTCTCTTATAAAAAATGCATTTTTATTCATTATTATTTATATATTATATTATAGGGCTGCATGGTGGCGCAGTTGGTAGCACAGTTGCCTTGCAGCAAGAAGGTCCTGGGTTCAATTCCCAGCCCATGCAGGGGTCTTTCTGCATGGAGTTTGCATATTCTCCCCATGCATGCGTGGGTCCTCACCGGGTGCTCTGGCTTCCTCCCACAGTCTATGGACTGTGAGAGGTAGAGTTAATTGGTCACTCTAAATTGCCCTTAGGTGTGTGCATGGTTGTTTGTGTGTTGCCCTGTGACAGACTGGCAGCCTGTCCAGGGTGTACCCTGCCTCTCGCCCATAAATTGCTGGAGATAGGCACCAGCTTCCCCATGACCCACTATGGAATAAGTGATAGAAAATGACTGACTGATATTATATTATTAATATTTTTATTCACAAGTTTTGCAAAAAATGTGTTCTGCTGCACTCATTTGATGTACCTCAGTAACAGGCTGAGGAAAGCTTTGCTCTTAAATTGTTCGGTTTTTCTATTTTTGTTAACTTTGTATTGAAACTAAAATTGTTAAAATCCTTTTTCTTAAAAAGTCTATGTCTTAAAGAATATGTCTTAAAAGAAGAAGAAATAATCAAAAAATAAAAAAGTGTAAGCCTTAATTAATAATAACCCTCTTTTTTATCCTCCATTATTTATCAACCATCTGAATTCAAGTTCTAAAAAACCCCTATCCTGCTGTTTAGCTACTGTCCCTAATGAGACTGCAGCTTCCTCTCTGGCTGTCTGACCTCTTAGATAAGTTGAATCAATGCCATAGCCTCATTTTCAGCCATATTGACACTCAGTGATGGTGTGAGAGAACAGTGAAGGTGGTGAATGTTAGGTGGATATGAAATATGTGGCAGAGATTCTTGCCTCTTCTTCTACCTGACCCCATGGTGAGTATCTCTTCTGAATGCTCCTCTAGGATCACTGACCATTTTTTGTAACATCTCTAGCATTTTCTCACAAATAATTTATTAGACCAGTAGTTGATGTTATATGAAAAGCAATTTTTTTAAAGATTATCTGTTACAGATAACTTTTCTTACACTAAAATGAACGGACTGTTAATTGAATATAAGGTTTATTACTTAGCTTAAGATCAACAAATCAGAGGTTGTTTCTCTCCTCTTGACCACCAAATAAACTCATGCTCTTCAGGGCTTTCAGACCTGGGCTACTGTGTATTTATTCTGTTCTGTCTATTTGTTCATGGACAGACAAGTTTATATGAAGGCTGTTGGGACCACAAGGAGGCTTTCCAGAAGTAGGTAACATGTGTGGACCCCCCTTCAGCATCTTTATGAACACATCAAGGTTCTGTAGAACGAAGCAGCAGCCTATCTGTGCCCTATCAGAAACTTAAAAGCTCAAATCTCCACAACAGGTCCGACTAGAGAGGTGAATGTGAAACAGCCACATATCTGCCTGATTACATGATTTAGGTGAGGGAATGCATTTCTGATTAATTAATAATATCATGTTTATTGCTCAGCTGACAGGCATTGGTGTGACCAATGCTAAATGTTAATTTGCAGCTAAAGCTACACTTAGGACACCAAATGGTTGTCAGGTGTGAACAACTGTTTGCTTCATGATCAGATCCCCTCAGAGGATTATTTAGAGAACAAGAAAAAAATGTTTTCATATTCCTACCTTATTTCATCGTGTTACACCATATACTTTACCCTTTGTTGCTAATTATCACACATACACTCAAAATGCACTGTTTGCTTTGTAACCATACACTTTCACAAAAATAAGTTTTACAAACATGATTTGCTCCCATAAATGTTGATGAAACTACCAATGTGACACTGTACAACCAGTCTTTGTTCACTTTGTTTAAGTTACCACATCAAGACATGAAAACTGGACTTTTTGAGTCAGTGCATGCAGCAGGTGCCATATCGCCAATGTTTAAGTAACAGTATGCATCACAATCCTGAGGTGTTAGGTTTTGATTTTCTTTTGTGTATGTATTTTGAATATTAGTTTGCTTTTTATTATATTATTCAAGTCTAACCTTAGTTATTGTAATGCTTATTATTGTTAGGTGTTTTCCTTATCACTTCATTCATTCATCTTTTAATGTTCTTTATACATAGAAGTTATTTTTATGTTATTTTCCTGGATTTCTCTGTAATTAATTAGCCTCTCTCCTTCAGCTGCTCTACATTTTTCTCTCTGCCTCAGCTGCAACTCACTTCTTCTAATTAGTTTATCTGTTTTCCTGTCATTTCTCCACCTGGTCTTCTCTGTTCCTCAATGGTTTCTTCTGTTGACTGATAGTTCCCTCTCACTCAGCTTCCTTGCCTCTTTCTGCCAAGTTGGTTCACGTCTGTTTTCCCCGTGCCACGTTTTCTTTATTTATTGCTTAGAGATGCCTCATTTCATCACTCTGCCTCTGGTTTGCTAACATTTGAGTGCTTGATTAATTCGAAACATCACATTGTTTACTGGTAACATTTGACAAATCACTGCTAACAACACTGTTTTAACCCAAAGCAAATATTCCTGCAAATAACTGTTATTATTCTAGTTTCTGATTAGAGCCAGCCCATGGAAGAAGGAAAACTAAGCTACTCCATAGGGCCTTGCAGGCCTGCAGGGATGCCTAAAAGTGTTTGGCTTTTCACACAGAATATATAGATGTCAAAACATCTAATTTGCAGTGACATTTGCCAAGGAAGAGCTTAATTTCAGAAAATTTATTTAAAATTCTAATATATTCAGGATTCTAATTAGCTGACAAATGTTATTACTGCTACTATTATTATTATCATTATATATGTATTTTTAAATATACAAAGGAAAGATTTTTATAGTTGAGTCATTAAACTACTTGACAGACCTCTTCTAAAATCAACCAAACTCACGTTAGACCTAGTTTGTTACCTACAGAAAACAAGTCTTGATCAGTTTTGATATTTGGTTTGCTTTTTTGTTGTAAAATTATAATAGTTCAAGAAAAAAATCTACCCATCTGAAAACAGGACATGCACACATGCATGTTGTCAGGTGATGTCACCAAAAGGGACCAGAAGTAGGTAACTCACCAAAAGGCAAAATGTTACTGATTAGAGTTCTTTTTAGTATTTTTCTTAGTTAGTTTTCTTCCTCTTTAATCGCACATTTTTAGATCGAGTATCTCCTTCCAAGGTGTTTTCTTACATTCTGTCCATAGTGCTTAACCATAAGTGTCACTGACCTAAATACACAAAAATTAGATTTAGCTTCTTCAGTTTCTTTTTTTTTTTTTTATTGTATTTAGCAGAATCCTGCTGTGCAATCTGCTGGGTTTTCTTAGACAGAAAACGTTTTACCGGTTTGAATAATAAACTGAATCTGACTGCACTGTTTCATAGTTAGGATTTTTGGAATGTATGAACCTGACTTGTAATCTGTATGATTTAATTGAATTGACTTTGTAAAGTGCCTTGAGAAGACGTGTTGTGAATTGGCGCTATATAAATAAACTGAATTTAATTTAATTAAAATGCAGCACTAAATAATATATATTTAATATTGGTTCCTTATTCAAGTCTGCAGCTTGTGTCTGTGCTGGAGTTTCATGAAGTTTAACCATAAACTAAACCATGTTAACTTGAACTTGGATCCCAGAATCAAGTTCTGCTTGGTGCACCATACATTCTGTATCTCATACCAATTGTTTTCTATCTAATTATAATAATAACATATTTTATATCGGTTTTATTATTTCTGTTCTGAAAGACATTTTTATGGCAATTATTTATGACTACACAGAGGCTTGTAAGCCATTTGGGTATGACTCGGCAGGCCAAACGATTTAGCTTGAAGTTGTGTAATGATACAAGTAAACATACGTCAGGGTTTAAGAGAGAAGAGGTGGGGAATATTTCCACTTACACATCAAAACGAAGGTTTTGTTTCTCTTCAAAGAAGTAATCAAGCACAAACTTCCTCACGAAGTCAGGATTCAGTGTGTTTTCAATCACTTCAGTCCGACCAAACTGCAGGAGAGATGAGACACAGAAGAACAAAAGTCAACCCTTTACTGATCAATATCAACTTTTTGTAGTAGTAGTAACATGAGCATCTTCGGGCATCTTACCATTAACATAAAACATTAATAACAGCACTATTCCAAAATTAAGCAAATTCCTTTTGTTGCTCACAATTCAACAAATGACATTGATGTTGGATTGAAAGGTTGGTTGGGCAGCATCATGTAAGAGATATTTTGTTTCTTTCCATAAATTCAAATGTTTTAAGTCCAACCTCTGGCTTATAAAAAATTGCCTTTAATTTAAAAATGAATACCTGTACCCACTTTTCTAGATAGCAACAATATTTGTGATTTTGATTTTGTCAGGAAACATACTTCATAGAGATTTTGTAAAATAAACAGATAACTTCTGTCTTTTCTGTATTAAGCTGCAGGAAATTCTGTCCCAAACATTCAGTTATTATAGAAACATTGACTCAGTGACTATATGGGACTGTATTCACATGTTGACACAGATATACAAAGTTTTGTGTCATCAGCATAGTAATGGTAAGGGATGTATAATGTTCTGAAGCCTAAGATTGGACAACAGAAAAATAGTGAGGACCATTTGCCTAGAATGGAGCCTTGAAAACCCCAATATCTGATCTTTGTTTGCCCAAATTTGTAATTGTCAAATAATACGAAGCAACCATGGTCTACCTAGTATGACTGTTATTAATGTGTATTCACACCAGGAAAGTAATTTGGTCCGTTTGTTTGGTCCGGACCAAAAGCAATCTTTACTTTTTTCATTTGGTGCGGTTTGTTTTCACATTGTTCTTTTTGCAATGAACTATTACTTGTAAACAAAGCCACGCGAGTGACGATCGTTGTTCCCATTGGACAGAAATGACGGGGCGGGACAGAGCACTGACCCGGAAATTTAGGAAAACAGCTGTAGACGTGCTGCGTGCAGCAACTCTGTTCTGCATATTTGTGCCGTTATTACAGCTGCAATATTATTGTGAGAGTCAAGAGCAGCTCATTCAACACAGACTTTGAGACGTTCTATTTATAAGTTTGGAACCCCGTCGGAGAATGTGTGCTGAACACCGACGTTCTCTACGTGCCTTGTCCCACAACAAGCCAGTAGTGTTGCTAAGCAGCACACAGTTTATCAGGTATGATTACCTTACAACACACACCTTTGCTACCGGCTACGGTGGCTTTTTATGTCCAAAGAGACGTACGCTTTTTGTAGTTGGTTCGGATCGGGGCCGGTTTGTATTCAGACCATAGGCGAACAGCACCAGAGTCCATTTGGAAGCGGACCAAGACCACCTCAATAAATGGGTCTCGGTCCGGACCAGGGTTCGCTTGAGTGTATTCAGACCTGCACAAAAGGTCTGGACCAAGGGGGGAAACGAACTCTGGTCCGTTTAAAGCGGACCAAAAGTGGCAAGTGTGAATACACCCTTAGTATAGTACCAGAAAATCCATGTAATGATCAACCCTGTCAAACCTAACACTGACAATGTTAATTTTGTTGACTAAATCTATAAGGAAAATATTTTATCAATTGGCTAGTTTCATATACAAAAATTAAATCAAAACAAACACATTCAGAATGGTGGTTATAATAATAAGGGTGCTAATACACATTTTAATAAAACCTTAAGGGGAGATGAAATCAAATCAAGACTAATTTTAGTCGAGATCAAAGCCAATAATGTCGGCATTGGGAATGTTTTGTGCCACATGCGAAGCAACATTAATTGATAGAAAAACCAAAATATAAGGAAACACCAATAAACGGGCTTGATTAGTGCTCAGATGGGTATACTTCAGCTAATGTTACATGAGTTGAATATCTCACATTAAAGATAAAGAGCAGCAAACCAAACTTCTAAATGGACTGGATGAAAACTTTTACCTCTAAAGACTAAATATTTTGTTTGTATAATGGAGACTGACAAACAGGAAAGTTCAAAAATTCAATAGAACTGACTGCTTCACTTTTATTTGTGTCATTTCTCATTTTTGTGCTAAAATCTTTACACTACCTGTTTTTGAAAGCTTCATATTTCTAATATCATGAAGAGTATTTTAACAATAAACATGTTTGAACATTTCATCTACACTATCCAGCAGTAACATGGCATTTGTTAAAAAATGGTAACATTTTTATAAATTTGTTTATTGTTCAGGTCAATCAGTCCCAATGGACATATCTAGGAATTTTTGCTTTGTAAATCCTAACTGGTTATTTAAGATTTTTGCCCCGGTCCCTATTTCCAGAAGTCATTGGGTAGGAGTTACCTGCAGAAAACCCACACAAGCATCGGGGAAAACATAGAAACTCCATGCAAAAAAACCCCAGGCTGGGATTCAAACCCAAGACTTTCTAGGCAACGGTGCTAGCAACTACGCATAGTGAAACCTGTGTCTGTATACCCCAAAACTTTAATACCTAATCTCTAAAACCATAATCTCACTGTATCCTTGGGTGAACATTCCACCTACAAATGATTCTCTTTTCAAGAAGCACTTATGTCTTTTCACAAAATCTTTTAAACAGAATTTCTTTCTGACTTCATATTTAGTCAACTGAATATAAAGTAAATCTAGTTGATTAAATCGTTTTAAGATTTTAAGATATAAAGCTAAACTAAAACCATTCCCCAGCAGGCCCACCACCAGAGGGGGGAACCATGGTGGACGAAGGTGAAGACCTTGATGGCCTGATCTCCAGATGCTTAAACTGGCTCTAGGGACATGGAATGTCACCTCGCTGGGGGGGAAGGAGCCAGATCTTGTGCGGGAGGTCGAGAGATATCGGCTAGAAATTGTCAGGCTAACCTCTACGCACATCGTGGGGCCTGAAACTCAGCTCCTTGAGAGAAGCTGGTCTCTCTTCTATTCTGGAGTGAGAGAGGCGGGGGGCTACGGTGACACCTGGAAGGTGTGATTGGTGGAATGGCCTCCGTGATCTGAACCCGAGTGGTGTTTCATTTTTGGACTTCTGTATCAGTCGCGGATTGTCCATAATGAACTTGACTGGGGAAATTATCAGGCGGTCAAAGGAGTACTTCGACGAGAGTACTTGCTGGGGAGAGTTGGACCAAGAATCTCAAGGGTCAGTACAACTTAGGTATTCGTCATTGTAATTCGTGGTCAAAGTTCAGCTATCTTGAACTTTGACCGCAGCGGGAGCTCACAAAGCGGTGTGCTGCCCTTGCGCGGCACAAGCTGCCCTTGCGCGGCACAAGCCATTGAAAATCATGGGTTTCAGAGCACAGCGGCAATTGTGTCCCGTCCTGCAAAAATGTCTGCTTTCACTTTGGCCAGAAAAAGGCATACATAGAATGACAGATGACAATCTTCTGTACATGTGCCAACAGTTGTCAAAAATCAAAATATAAAAAATAGATGGGAATGGAGGATTCTATGTAGGATACTCTTAGCTCTGATTTGGAGCCAATCACAAACAAAAGCCGCTATATTTCTCCTATGGTAAAACTCCTTGCAAGACATTCTTCAATAATCATTCCAGAGTAACATTGCTATCAATGATCATCTGCTGAATACGCACAAACCTGATCATGGCAAAATGGGCACATAACTGATCAAGTACTCACAGCCTGTACACACACACAGCCTGTACTGTGTGCACACAGTGGGTCTTTTGCACATCATACAAAAGACCCACTGTGCTTTGATGTTGATAATATAATTAATAGGAAAGATCTAAAGACATTATGAGGAAGATTAAATCTTTCATTTGCAAACTGGATGCTAAAGTCACTTCTTAGCAGGTGAAAAATCACCATTTTAAGGCAGCTTTTCCATGTGGTGACAAAGAAAGTGTATGGTTTATTCTTGTCACTAAACAAGCATTATTGACAGTAATGTTATGTCATTGCAGGGCAATCAGAGCTTGATCAGTTTGATTACATTGTTTAAATGTGAACATATGCCAAGGGAGGGTTTTTGTTTATGCAGTAAAAAATTATTTTGTGTCACCAAAAAACTATTTAAACAATTAAACATGTAGTATATTGTTAAAATATTGGCAAAACAAATTTTGTAAAATCATTGAAAAATAATTTATTTTCACGTACATAAATGTTCGATTTAACTTTTTTGCAGGACAGTTATGTGACGCTATGTTTTAAAACTAGCAAAGCTATAACATGCAGATTGCCAACTCCTACAACAACCTATTTTTATGTTGCTAATATTACCTTCAGGCTTAAATATTGTGGCTGTTTATGATAAATTCCAAACTCTTCAAATATACTCTCAAAAAAACAACAGAACCCGGTGAGCGTCAGAAAACAATTAAAAGATCAAGGAAGACAAATTAATTAACAGACACATTTGTGTTTCATATTGTTAATATTGATTGGCTGATTTGTTGCGAGTTATGTCGAGCAAGAAAATAGAAATAACCTCATCAGGGCAGATGACAAACCTACTGTGAGTAGCACAACAAAAATTAACTGTAACAGTTTAGAAAAGCAAGGGCCAAATTTTGCAGAAGGAAGAAATCAGCGAATGGATCATTTATAATAATGCAGTGTAACAATCCCTGCATATTTCTAGCAACACAGCAGAGGATCTGTTTGCTTTTCCTCTTGTTCCAGCCAGTAGCACACGCAATTTCCTCATTGAAATAGGGCGGTCTGAACCTGTTTTGCACCTGTTATCCATTGCACGCGCAATCTTTGAAAATGGCATGCAACACGCCCACTTATTGCACGTGCAGTTTATTTATAGTACACGCAAATTAGCACCCGCTAGTTGAGATCTTTGAAGATCAGACCCAAAGAATATAATATTTTAAGCCTGTACGTCTTTTAAATATGTTGATGTGGCTTACAGATAATGAAAACTCAAAAGTCTGTCTTAGAAAAGTTGAATGTGGCAGACCATCAATAAAAATTATATTTTACACAGAAATGTGAGGTATTTATGAAATAAATTTCCATTTCTATGCCCTTAATACTTGGTTGGGGCTCCTTTTGTCTGAAATATTAGATCAGTGCCACGTGGTATTGAGGCCACGTGGCAGCTTGTGGCTGTGCTGAGGTGTGATGGAAGCCCCGGTTGACTTGATAGCTGCCTTCAGGCAATCTGCATAGTTGTGACTGTGGATTCTTCACACTGGACTCTAAACAACAGTGATTCAGTTGTTGTTTTTTTTTACTTTCATCTGAAAAAAAAGACTTAGGACCACTGGGCTTTCACACTTACACCATAATAAAGTATAAATTCTGCTGTTTTCACTTTTGTTGGGATATGGATAAGAATCCTTACTGACTGATAAAAATCTACGGTTTAGACATTACGTTTTGTACATTGGGTTTGATTGTGGAACAGTCTGTAACCGGGTTGATTAGAATGCTGCAGCCACCCTTAGGCCCTGTTTCCGCTGCAGGCAAATGTAGCCCAAATCTGATTTTTTTGAGGGGTCAAGTGATCAGGTCAGGCTGTTTAAAGCAAGTGGGAACGCTCAGATCTGGCCTGTATCTGACTTTTTCAAGTCACATTTGAGCCACGTTCATTTGTGCACCAACTCGTATCTGATATTTTGGAATGTAACTCCAGTTACGACCAAAATGTGACTTTGACGTCACTTTCCATCGCATTCATCACAACTTTGCACTGCCCAGAGGGAAACGGTAGCAGTTAGCAAAACAGACGGGTGGCTAGAATAGAACTTCACAGTGGGGAGACAGTGAGACGTTAGAGCTCATTAATAAACAGAGATAAAACTTTATTCAAGCCTAGTTGAAAGGCTCATAGGGACCGTCTGGATGTTGGACGTAGTTTGTATTGTAAAATACATATACAACCCTTCAAATAGAGCACTTTAAAATGCTATTGAGGTTACCGAGCATATGATCTGCCCCTGCTGTAGTCCGACGCACTGGATTGCATCAAATCTTTTGCCTGTGGAGTTGAGAGGAGAGGCGCTGACATATATGATTAAAAGTTACCCTCGACATGATAAAATTCTGAATAAACCCCGTCTCTGAAAGCTGTCAACATCCCTGCAACACCATTGCTGGCTGTGTCTCTGCATCCAAACAGTTTGTTGTGCTGAAATGGAAGTCAGATCTCCCTAAAACGGCATAATAAAGAGTTTCACTCTCGTTTTATTCATGTGTTTCCCACACAGCACCCACTGACAATAAATGGCTTCTGTTGTGCACTTAAACCATAACACCTATTTCTCCATGTTTACTATTGTGCTGCACCTGACGACGCTCTTATTGTTCTTATGTGCTTGCGGGTTGGTTTGGAGCCACAAACAGTTCACAATGAATTCAGATACAGGCAACGTTTTCAAAGTAATGGGAACAACCACACAAAAAAATCACATTCCTGAAAAAAATCACATTTGAGCATTAAGTCAAGCAAGTCAAGTTTATTTATATAGCGCTTTTCAGGAACAAGGCACTCAAAGCGCTGTACATAAGGAAAAACATTTACAATGATACAGAAAATCAAACACAGAAAAACAAATCAAATGACATTAATAATCCTTGGGAGTTTACTGGTAAGAGCTGGTTCTAATCCAATCTTTCTAATAGAGGTAATTAGATCATTAAGTCCTCTGTGGTAAGGAATTCATCCTGTGCTAGAAGAAAGATGATAATATTAATCCTTGAGGTCGCTGGTATGAGGCAGCTGTGGTCCCATCATTCAAACAGTAACAGTCATGGGCACTCACTGAAGTCTAAGTAGAGAAGCTGGGTCACTGGTATATAACAGTTTTAGTCCAAACTTTTGAAATACTGCTGGTTTCTATACCCTTGGAGGCAGAGAAATGGTTCAGAATGGTTTTTAGTGAGATTTTGAAAACGGAATAAGACATGTGGGATAGCTGTGTGATTGTAATGGTGACAGTCTGATAGGAGGAAGAACGACCCTGAGAGATAGTAGGTTTAAAGTTCCTTTATTTCATGCAAGGGAAAATAGCTTTCCCTTTCATGTAATGTAAAAGCAACCTCCCTGAAAGAGGCAGGCAAACAGTTAGGGTTTGTCGTGTCCAGAAACGTCCTTAAAAAGTTCGAAAAATACTGTCGGGGGGAAGTCTTGAGTTTAGATAGCCCTCAGATTTTCTTAAAAAATTAAAAAGCCACTGACTTCCTTGTGAGTAAGTACGGATACTTCGGCTAATGTTTGTCAGGTCCTGAATCTTCGTTAAAGAGGTTCAAAAGATACTGCCAGGAAGCAGTGTTGAGTTTAGAAAACTCTGATTTCCTTAAAAAATCAAAAAGCTACTGACTTCCTTGTGAGTAAACAAAGAGATAAAAGCATATACTTGGCTAAGGTTTGTCAGGTCCTGAAACTTCCTAAAGAACTTCGAAAGATATTGCCAAGGGGAAGTGTTGAGTTTACATAGCTCTCTGATTTTCCTATAAAATCTAAGTAAACAGCTGTGAGAATATAAATGTGTAACATCAACTGGCCAGTGTATATGTGTGTCAGTCAATAACAGTGAGCTAGCAGAAGTAGCATATGGGGTACATGTTATACTGACGGACCTTGACTGGTAGATGCTAAGCTAACAGACACTAGCTCACTGAATAAACTTTACTGTGAAAAAGCTTTGGTGTTTGAGAGATAAAGAAATAAGCTCTCATTTGGACCAGGAAACAGTGCTGTACCATCTGGTTGGCCAGAGCGTATGAAAGTGTGTTTGTGTGTGAAGTGGAAGAATGACTGAGATATCACGAGAAAATGAGTTCCCTGCCTAGCAAGCATGGGAAACAGGGAGGAAAAGTATATTAGCGAGCTTTCCCACAAAGATGCCTTAACAATTTAAAACAACAGTTTGATGGAGCATGTGTGGGTCCCGAAATAATCGACGAGTCACCAGAAAACTGTAAGAAACTACTGTTAACCAGTAAGAGAAAGAAAGTGGTTCCACTCTCTAAAACTGTCGAATACAACATTGCTGACACAACACGTGGTGAAGACTTTTTTTATTTATTTGGTATTTACAGTTTGACCGAACTTTTATGTGGCCAATGTCTGTCCATTTCGTCTGTCTGTTTATGTGGAATGATTGACTGTTTCACGCTAATTAAAACGTATGGCATGATAATTTATCATATGGCATGATAAATTTACTTTAAATTATTTCCTGATCTGAGACTACTTGGGATTTTGAGTTTTTCAGTTTTGGGTAGCCATTGCAAAGAGGTAAAACGGGTCCTGGCCAGCCCATGGACTGAAGGGTAAAAGCATTTTAAACTCTCTGATGCCCAGCATTATTTATTAAATGAGGACTTGTCTTTATGGAAACTGATATTCGCCAAGCTAGAACAGCTTATTTCTCATCATTAATAGAAGAGAACAAGAATAATCCTAGGTTTCTCTTTAGTACAGTTGCTAAACTTACACAGTCATAGCTCTGTTGAGCCATCCATTCCCTTAG
>JAHUTJ010043344.1:0-13268 GCA_036250325.1 Characodon lateralis
GCATTCCCTTGGCCCAATACTTGTGCTAGATGGGCGCATCACTGCCAAGGACTACCGAACCATTCTTGAGGACCATGTGCATCCAATGGTTCAAACATTGTATCCTGAAGGCGGTGCCATGTATCAGAGTGTACAATTAACAGCAATAAAGGCTTTGTGTGTAATTAACCTTTATAATTTATTTGACTTAGTGAAATAAGTTACTGAAATAAAGATCTTTTGAATAATCAAATTTACTGAATATGACTATAGCTGTATTTTCTGAATGACATTAACACCTTATCACCTTAACCTTCTAAAACTTTGTATGCTGCCTTTATTAGGAAGTGTCACTGAATATATTACGGGCACAGAGGTCCTGAATGCATGCTGGTTAAATAATTAGCAATCATTTATTTTTTTTGCAATATATTATGCAGCCTGAACAAACTGAACTTAAATATACGTCAATAATTGTTTCTGCATGGCTACTTGTTGTGCACTTTTTGTTCTTTCTCTTTTTTTGTTGAACTTTACTAAATCCTTTGACTAAAACAATTCATGATTTATAAATTCTACATATCCACCTCAGAAAAACCTACCTCCTGGCTTCTGGTTTTTATCCAAGGCATCTGCAAGATCAAAGTCATTTCCAGCTGTAATGATCATAAGATTAAGAAACAAAGTTATTGCAAGTTTTATAAAAAATAAAGAATTTAATAAAAATAAAATTAACACTTTTACCCTGTCCCGGTCCATTTTTGTTTTTACAAACTCATTCATATTTTGCTTTTAAGTCTATACAAGCTTTAATATGGGCCAGTGTGTTTTCAAGTTATATTATGAATTATTTAATTTATAACCCAAGGGATTACAACACAAATGAAATATACATTACAGTTATTGTGTAAAACAGATTTAAATTTGACAATTTAACCCCACTGTGTAGACATGCACATGAAAAAAGACTGACATCCATTTATTCTTGTTGCACTAAATGTTTATTTCTCCGTCACCCAGCGCTAATAAATACAGCTCAAAATGTGTCAGAACAACTGTTTATCAGAATCACAATCAGCTTTATTGCCAAGTTCGTGCATACAAACAAGGAATTTGACACCGGTACACTTTGCTCTTTTTGCATTACAGAATATATAACTTGAATTAAGCACTGACCTCCAAGCTCCTCTCTAAGAGCTAAGCTGTAATATTAAAAAAGAGGATTTAGTATTACATTAGGAGACTCTATCTGAATCTCCTAAGTCATCCAAGCAGGATGACTTAACCTACTTCAGAAGAGTTCAGGGAACAAGTTCAGCGTTTGGGTTGGTTATCTGGAAGAAGTATTACCTATTATATTTCAGACTGAAACACATTTAATTTACTTACAGACTGAATATTGATATCTGACACTGTTTTTAAAAAGGCTCTTAATGTTAAATGTCAGACTATCAAAAAGGTGATTAAAATTAGGTATTTTATTCCATTCTGTATTTTGACCCTACACAACAGTGTTGAATGTTCAGTGGTTTAAATAACATTTAAGTAACATTTAAGCAGAGGACACACAACACAATTTTTTTTGCCTGATTTTTTTTCAGGTCGAGAAAGTAAGCAGGGTGAGTCAGCACACAATTTTTGTGTGAAAGGACGAAATATTTTGAGCCAAATTTAGACGTAGTCAGATGAAGTGAGCTGATTATTGATCCAAGCGTGCTGGCAGCGGCCAATAAAACAATAAGGCTGGGACACAGCCCTGAGATCATTTCTTTGTTTTAAAAGCTTTGTGTAAAAATACAACAATATAACCATAAAACCAAAACTAACAAACTACCAGCTCGCTGATTACAATACATGCCGGTACAGATTCTCAGTCATCCGGGTCATTGCAACTAAAGCAGGCTTTAACCGGAGGCAACCGGTCTTTGGATTGTTTTTTTCCTTGAATACGTTTCGACACCTATCCAGGAGTCTTAGTCAATTCTCCCAGTAAATAAATAGAAAAATATGACTGTTTTAACACTAAGCTAAGAAAGCTATTTGTTTGCAACTAAGACTGTGGTGTCCTGTTCAGCATCTAAAATGTTTAAAATAAAACCAAATCATATTTCTAAAGTTTCTTTATGCATCTAAAGCAGACGTTACAAACTACATAGAGTTGTCTCACTCACCTGGCTTGGATTTTGGCTTTCTTGAGACCATAGTACTTGTAGGGATCTTTGGCTTGACCTTTGCTGAGGCTTTGGTGGTAGTAGTGCTCACTGTGGCAACCCAGTTCAGCAAATCCACTGAAGTAGGGCCTGCAAAAAAACAATGGCACAGTAACTGTTAAGTTTTTAACTTCAGCACACTGTTGTAAAATGGGAGTTTTGGCTCTTTTTTGCCTCCTCGCACTACCGGGTCCGTTTCGCTCCAGTTCCAAGACCCAACCAGTAAAACCAGCAAAGTATTTACCTTGTGAAATAATGAGAAATGGTTAAGTATAAAATCAAGATTTAATATAAAATTAATCAGTGTACAAAATATACCAATGAACAGATACAGAGTGACATTCACCTTCGGTACCGGGCTCCCCTCAGCCCATCTTAGGGATGAACCGAGAGGAGCAAAGAATTGAGCATGAGTCCTGCTTTTATCTATGGCTGTGTAATTTTGCTCAAGATAGTTCTGACCCACATGCAGATGAAACACCCATGAAGAAACAGGATTATGAAGAAGATTTATTTTTTTAAACAAAGGTAAATGGGAAATGTGCAGGAACTGGTAAATCACCAACTGTACAAAGAAAGAGAAAAAGCAGGTAAATCGAAATGCTATAGTAAACATGAAATAAATAAATCAAAACACTACACTTAACGTGATTAATGAGTTATGAGATGAAGTTTACTATGTTGGAGTAATCTAACCGCCAGGGGGGGTTGAGGGATTCGGAGTTTGAGTGTTTGGCACAGAAGTTTGTCCGGTAAGAGATCTGTGAGGAATGATGAAAAGTTCAGAAAGGAGGTACTTGCGTTGGAGGGTGAACAGGTTACACTTATGCCAAGGTTCAGATGACAGTGAAGACAGGAAGCTGCCAGCTGGAAGCACTAGAGAACACAGGTTTTATCTGAGAAACATGAAACGTGGGATGGATGCGAAGATTTGCAGGAAGACGAAGGCGAACCGCAGAGGGGCTGATAACAGTCTCTATTTCATAAGGTTCAATAAAATGTGGGGAAAGCTTCCGGGACATGGACTTGAGAGTCACGTCTCGTGCTGACAACCAGACCTTTTGTCCAGGACGATACTCTGGAACTCGTCGACGTCTTCGGTCAGCGAAACGTTTATTTTGTTCTGTGGTTCCATGAAGGGCATGGATGGTGGAGTTCCAGATGGACCTGCGGCGGCGGACCTGTTGATGGACAGTGGAAACCGTTATCTCTTTTTCATCTGCTGTAAACAGAGGTGGCTGATAACCAATGGATAACTGGAAGGGGGAGCGTCCTGTAGCTGAAGAAACATGCGAGTTTAAAGCATACTCAACCCGTCGGAAGTGCTGGTGGGAGCTTTCTAAGAGGAAGGAGATGGCATGCTTTAGAAAAGCAATCTACAATTGTAAGTATAGTGGTCATACCTTGCGAGAGGGGAAAGCCGGTCACAAAATCTAAGGCAATGTGGGACCATGGCCAATTGGGAATGCTGAGAGGCTGGAGGAGGCCCGAGGGTGGTTGCTGCTTGTCTTGTTCCTGGCACAGGTAGTGCAGGCTTGAATGAACTCCCTCACATCTTTAAGTACAGAGGGCCACCAGAATCTTCTCAGAACTAGCGCTGTAGTTCTGCTTACTCCAGGATGTGCTGAAAACCTTGCTGTATGAAGCCAATGGATGAGTCTAGAGCAAACAATAGAAGGAACATAGGTACGGTTTGGTGGTCCCATGCCGGGATCGTGTTGTTGAGCCCTGGCTATAATGTCCTCCACCTCCCACCTGAGTGCCCCTACAGTCCAACTAGGAAGCAGGATTGGAGCTGGTTCCTTCTCTGAATCACCTTCTGCGAACTGTCTGAAGAGAGCATCAAGTTTCGTGTTCTTTGGGCCAGGTCTGAAAGACATGCACAGATCAAAACGAGAAAAGAACAAGGACCAACGGGACTGACGTGGATTTGGTCTCTTGGCTGACTGAAGGTAGGCCAGGTTCTTATGATCTGTCCAAACCTGAATGGGATGCTTGGCACCCTCAAGCCAATGACGCCATTCCTCTAAGGCTAGTTTAATTGCCAATAGTTCTCTGTCACCCACATCATAATTTCTTTCAGCGTTACTTAATCTACGGGAAAAAAAGTCACAAAGATGTAGCCTTCCATCTTCTGAATTCTGTGACAGCACCACCCCTAATGTCTGAAGCATCAACCTCCAAAATAAATTGTCTAGAAGAATCTGGGTGAACTAAGATGGGAGCTTGAGAAAACTTCTTTTTTAGGGCCCGGAAAGTTCTGTCAGCCTCCGGCATCCAGGAGAATGTAATCTTAGAGGAGGTTAAAGCGGTAAGTGGGGCTGCTGTCAGACTGTAATCCATGATGAAGTGCCTATAAAAGTTGGCAAACCCTAGGAACCGCTGCAAAGCCTTGCGGGAGTCTGGTACAGGCCATTCCAATACCGGCTTTATTTTTCTGGGTCCGAGCGTACCTCTCCACCCTCTAAGATGTAGCCCAAAAACGTAACAGAGGTGGAACTCACACTTCTCTGCCTTCACAAATAGGTGGTTCTCCAGAAGGCGCTGAAGAACATGCCGGCGATGCTCCTCAATGTCTTTAGAATAGATTAAGATGTCATCCAAGTACACAAACACAAAAATGTTTAGGAAGTCTCTGAGCACATCATTTACAAGGACCTGGAATACAGCCGGGGCATTGCACTGACCAAAAGGCATGACCAGGAAGTCAAAATGACCAAGTGGCGTCTTGAAGGCCGTCTTTCACTTGTCCCCCTGGCGGATTCTAACAAAATGGTATGCATTTCTTAAGTCTAACTTAGAGAAAACTGTAGCACCATGAACTGGTTCAAGGGCTGAAGTGATAAGTGGAAGAGGGTACTTGTTCTTAATGGTAATCTGGTTTAAACTCCTATAGTCGATGCAAGGACGTACAGATCCATCCTTTTTCCCCACAAAGAAAAACCCCGCCCCAAGAGGTGAAGAAGAGGGCCGAATGATACCTGCCAAAAGAGACTCATTAATATAATCTTCCATAGACTTTTGTTCAGGCCGGGAGATATTATAAAGTCTGCTTGTAGGTAAAGGGGCACCAGGAAGTAGATCAATAGTACAGTCATAGGGTCTGTGAGGAGGTAAAGAGAGGGGCTTGGCTTTACTAAAAACTTGTCGTAGGTCATGGTACTCAGAGGGAACATGAGACAAGTCTAGTGTCTCATCCTCCTCACCATTAGACTCGGGGAAACTTAGGGAAAAAGCTGACCGGAGACAAGTGGAATGACAACTAAGAGACCATGATTCAATTCAACGCTCGGACCAATTTAAATGAGGATTATGCTTGAGTAACAAAGGGAAACCTAAAACTAAGGAGCTCTGAGATAACGGAAATATGAAAAAAGAAATCCTTTCCCTGTGGTTACCTGACAAAACGAGTTCTGAGAGCTTGGTGCGCTGAGTTATCTGTTGTAATTTTTGACCATCTATAGCTAAAACAGAACATGGAGATTCCGGCCTTGTTAACCAGCTCAGAATCTATTAGGTTCTGTTCACAACCTGAATCCACCAAGGGATATAAGTTCAAGGTCTGTTGGTTAATAATGATAGTAGCAGGTAGACTAAGTCTGGGGGCTTTACACACAAAAACTCCAGATCCTGACACCCTGTTATTAACCCTCCTAAAGGGTGTCATCCTCTTCAGTTCATCTATGACTATGTGTTGCGTCTTATGTGATATCAATTATGTAAGATGTAGCAGTTAGCGGTGCGGCAGATATATTTAATTAGGGCAGCAAAGAGATGATTAGAAAAGGCCACAGAATCCTACATCCATAACAACACTGTTCAACCACTTCCATTGCCTGTGCTTCGTCTCTGTTCCCTGGGAAGTATTTATACTTTTCCTATTCGCTGGTTCCTCAATAATCCAGGACATGACAATCCTTAGTACTTAAGTAGAAGGCTTCTGTTGTTTCACTTCTCATCCAAAAGGCTTCTTCAGTTCAGAACATGGTTGAAAGCGACAGTCTTAAACGCTGTAGTCGTAACAATCACACTAATAGGGCCATTAAAGTCACTAATGAGGCAATAAGGACACATGAGTCACGAGCCCTACCACCTATTCAATTCCATGTTTGCATCGTTGTACTTGCCATCCAAACATGTCCCTGACGATGCCATGTGAGCTGTTTTGGTTACATGTCCCAAGATGTCAATAGAAAGTGGAAATCTGAGGCTACCTACTCTGTTTAGTGTTGATTTTTTATGTTTAACGTAAATGTCTTCCCTGTCCAAAATGTGCACATTGCTTGCCTTCAAACCAGTGTCCCTTGTCCTTGAGATTTAAATGAACCACTGGTTCTTGACCCATCCATGGTCGCAGCTGCAGTTTAGTTTCTCCAATGTAGAGGTTTGAACATTCCTCACTAAACTGGACTTCATAAACCACATCACATGTGGAATGAAAATGTTCTTCTGCTTCTTCTTTTCTCCTTCAGTGGGATGAGGGTTTTCTTGAAATCTTGGAAGCCCAGTTAGGGCTTGCCCTTCCCATTTGCCCCATTAGTGACTTCACTGGCCCTATTAGTGTAAATGGCCAGCACTTGCATTGCACTTTATCAGTCAGAGGACTCCAAAGCCCTTTACACTGCAATCAGTCATCCATCCACTCATACACACATTCACACACCGACAGTCGTAAGCTACATTGTAGCCACAACTGCCCTGAGACAGACTGACAGAAGCTACCGAGCCCTCTGACACCCATCAGCAGGCAAGGCGAGTGAAGTGTCTTGCCCAAGGACACAACGACTGAGATGGACGGAACGGGGGTTTGAATCGGCAACCCACCAGCTACAGGACAAACTCCTACTACTGTCGCCGTGTGATGGTTCTGACAACAACTTAGAAGCCTATTACTTCCAACTATGTTCAGAACTCAGAAGGTCCTAGAGAGACTCCTGTTGGCCCACCTGAGTAAGCAAACAATAAACTATCAGGACCCCCTTCAGTTTGCTTATCAATGTGGAGTTGGAGTTGAAGACGCCATTATAAACCTGCTTCAACAAACCCACTGTCATCTGGACAAAGCCACCAGCACCGTGAGGATAATGTTCTTGATTTCTCCATTGGATTTACCACAATTCATCCTGATTTGTTTAGTCAGAAACTCCAGAAGACTCAGGTGGAGGCCTCAACAATCTCCTGGATCAAAGACTACCTGACAAACAGACCACAGTTTGTGAGACTGAAGGGTTATGAGTCTAACCAGGTAGTCAGCAGCACAGGAGCACCACAGGGGACTGTACTCTCACCATTCCCTTTTATTCTGTACACCTCAGACTTCCAGTACAAGACAGGCTCCTGTCAACTGCAGAAATACTCAGATGATTCTGCAGTCATGGGGTGGATCAGAGATGGACAAGAAACTTGAGTACAGGGAGCTGGTGGACCGATTTGTGGCATGGTGTGGAAACAATCATCTCATCATGAATCATCATGAATGTGAATAAAACAAAGTAGATGATTGTAGATTTTAAGAGAAACAGAAAAAGGTCAAACACTATTTCCATCACAGGAGAAGACGTGGCGGTGGTGGAGGAGTATAAATACCTCTGTGTTCTTCTGGACAACAGACTGGAGTGGAGATGCAACTGTGAAGCCATCTACAAGAAGGAACAGAGCAGACTGTACTTCTTGAGGAAGTGTTTACAGCAAAATGCTGCAGATCTTCTATAAGTCTGTTGTAGAGAGTGTGATCATTTCTGCCATCATCTGCTGGGGTAGCAGCATCAGAGCCAGGAACTTAAAAAAGCTGAACAAGCTCATAAAGAAGGCTGGCTCTGTTCTGGAGACTCCTCTGGAACCTCTGGAGATCATTGTGCAAAGAAGGATTCTTCATAAAATGAAGAATATTATGGAGAACCCTGAGCATCCTCTTCATGAGTCTGTTGTACAACAACAGAGTGTCTTCAGTCAGAGGCTTCTTCAGATCTGCTGTAAGACAGACTGCTATAGGAGATCCTTCCTGCCCACAGCCATCAGCATCTACAACGGCTCTTTGAAGAAAACTGTATAAAATGAGCTACAACAACATTTAATTTCCCTTTAGGATTAATAAAGTATTTTTGATTTGAATTTGAACTGAAGAAGCCTTTTTGATGTGAAGAAAAGAGGCTGGAGGAAACAACAGATGAAGTCCAGTTGCCTTCAACTTAAGCTCAATGACTTGTGGCACCTATATGCATGTGTGGCACATTTTGTTAATGAAAATATGTCTGGCAATTCAACACTTACAAAATGTTGCTAAAGTGGTATCGTTATTTAGCTTTAGAATTTTACATGGCACTGTGAAGTGAAATGACACATTTCAAACAGGTTGTGCCCTACATTTCTTACCTGGTCCTGTTCTTTGAACATGTGTTCCAGGCTTTGGTGTACGAGGTGCTGCTGTAAGGAGAGAATGTGCTTTATAAAGACTACAATGTATGAATGTGGCTGGGTGGGAGTTATGAGCAGTTTCATTATGAGATTATCAGAACCAACAGCAGCAGCAGCAGGCATTTACCAGCACAAAATGAGCCAGTTTGTTGAAATTTTTTTTTTTACAATAAACAGAATTAGATTTTGTTCGCCTTCTTGACTGAAGAAAAAAGAAACTGGTGTTTGAGGTCAAGGGCAATAAAAACTTCAGCATGTTTTACAAGAGTGAGAGAATTATGCAGATTATTCACTGCTATGCTTGAGGATGTCCGACTGTTTAAGTAAAGCAGTGCTTACTAGTGTGCATGTACAGTGGCCCTTTTAAGGCTTCAAAACATACTTTATATTGCAATGAGTAAAACTTAATTGAACATGTGATTCAACTAATGAAGTTTACTTGCTTGTTGTGACTGTTTGGAACGATTTATTAGAATAGATTTATTAACAACTTAGATAAAACAAAGAAACAAATAATGACAGAGGTTATTGCAGATCTGAAGCTGGCCACAACACATCATTTTCTGTTAAAACCCATATTCCCTGGTGTATCTGTGATGGACAGTGCTTTAGTGGGTGAAATTCAGCTGATGGCTGTTTTAGTGTATAATAGCGTAGGAGAGTGTGTTCACACTAAAACAGTGCATTAAAGTCAGAAAGCAGATGGCAGCTTTGAGTTGATCCGCTCCATTGGTTCTAGACCCTGCTTTCTGTTTAGCACTAGCAGTTTACCTATGACTATAACGCAACTTAAAGGTCAAACATCATTTTTATATAAGTGGAAGAAGTTGTTCCAATGTTTCTGCTGGGTGAGGGAGCCATCTTAAACAAGAAATACTTTACTGTGAAATGTTTATAAAGATAACTCAAGCATAAAGCAAGTATTTTATTTAAATAATTCATAAAAATAATTCTAAAAGATGGTCGACAGTTCTAGTTTAGATGTAAGATAGAACTTACGTGCTTTATTGTCCTCATCATCCAAAGCATCTGCCAGGTTCAAGTCAACCCCAGACAGAACTTTTCAGAAAGGGCAGAAGAAAGGACAAGAAAGAAAACAAGAGAGAAATTACACATTGTGTGAGTGTTTGAAGCTCTTCATCGTGGTTATCATGCTCAGGACCCAAGGCACATTGACTAAACTCTTATAAGGAAAAAAAACAACCACACTACCCTTATCTTCTGTAAACAGCAAAATGACAAAAGTAAACACAAAATAAGAAATCATAAAAATAAAGACTTAGGTTGGTACAGAACAGGCCTATAAAATATTTGGAAACATGATATTGTGATATAATTGTAAAATTTTCCCGTTGTAATAGAGACGTTAATCCAGATTTTAATTTGTACTCCCTTGCTTTTGGGAACCCAGTTTGCCCTTAAAAACATAATTCACTAAATACAGAGTGTGTATATATGATGTGTATTTATGCATCTATGTGTATGCGTATATATATATATATATATGAATGAATATTTTATTATATTAAATTACATTAAATTGTATTATTAAATACATTGAAATTGAACAACATTTTCATCTTATCGTCATCACCAAACCAGAACATTTTAGGCTTTTTAACAAATAATTCATCAAACAAGAGAATTCTCAAATTGTCGTACAAAGGGCAATACAACACAAAATTAACTTCATTTTGCACCTCTTCCAACTCACACAGACCACAAAATGTCTGCTCCTGGAGTTTGAGTAAACCTTGTAGTTTCTGAAGCCAGGGGAAGGATACCTGTGCACAGCTGAGCAATCAGAGATCTTTGGTTCCCTGTCAAATTTAACTGTACATAAAACTCTGTTTCATATACAACCTTCATTTCTACATAGGTTCTTAACTTTGCTATTATGCTATTTAACCATTTTCTTCAAAAGTAGACATAAATTTTGTTCTAATCTCATTAAGACTACTTGACAAATTATTTTGAAATACATACTGGAGTTGTACTTCACCAAAGATGGCCTGAAGCTCACCAGCCCAAGGAGACTTGGCTTTACTCCACAAGAAAACTTTATTGTCAGGCAAATGAATGATTCGATTCCAGAGTCTAACCATTTCACATTTCCTTCGAAATAACCCCGGAAAGCATCCCATATCACATTGAGCTGCCAAGATGGAGACAAACCTATGAACCGCCAACAAGCTTTGGATTGCTCTTCATCTTGTCTCTGTTTTCCACAGCATCTGAAGCTGAGCTTTGCATGGCCCCCCAATACTCTAGCAGCATAATTTCACGGGACACACACGCAGCATATAACTGGTTATGATACATATATGTATCATAACGAAGTTCTTTAAAGATCTTTAACTTATTTATTACGGAACCCAATCCCCTACTAGCTGAAGAAGACAAGATTTTAACCCCTATGTCAAATTTCAAATATCTGGTGACAACAGTGGCCAATTTATGGGGCAACTTCTGCTCAACGTGAACCGAGTTTTATCAGAGAACAGCACTGAGGCCCACTTGTCCCTCGTTCAGCGTAAATGATCCATCTGGCCCATGCAAGGTGATGATGCCTGTGCCTGGTGGTTTGGTCAGGTACCTTTGCAGGTCATCCAGCCATACTGGATGGACCATACTGAATTTCCCCGTGGGCCCCTCCAGAGTAGAAGAGAGTCCAACCTGTCTCGGTGAGCTGGGTTCCAGAGCCCCTGTGTGCGTGGAGGTGACTCCGACTATTTCTAGCCGGTATCTCTCGACCATCCGCACAAGCTCAGGCTCCTTCACATCCGCACAAGCTCAGGCTCCTTCACCCCCAAAGAGGTGACATTCCACATCACTAGAGCCAGTTTAAGCATCCAGAGATCGGGTCATCGAGGTCTCCACCTTCGTCCACTGCCCGATCCTCTTTGCTCCAGTCCCTCATGGTTCCCCCTGCAGGTGGGGGACCTACTGGGGGATGGCCTAGCGTCTCTCATTCAGGCTTGGCCCGGCCGGGTCCCACGAGGAGTAACCCGGCCAACAGGCGCTCGCCGACAAGTCCTGACCCCAGGCCTGGTTCCAGGGTGGGACGCCGGCTCCGCCATACCGGGAATCCTCATGTGTCTCGTTCTAGTGGTCCTCATGAAGGCGTCTGAACTGCTCTTTGTGTGACCCATCAAAAGAGCCTGTTTGCAATGGGAGACCCTACCAGGGACATTCAAGCCCCAGACAATGTAGCCTCTAGGATCATTCGAACACCTAAGCCCATCCACCACGTTAAGGTGGCAGTTCAAGGATTGGTGAGAAGGACTGTTTAAATACTAAGTCTGACTGAAGCAAGAAATATATTGGTCGATTCACGGATCAAACACCTGCTGTGAATTTTACTGTTAGGCTCCTTGTTAAAGAACAGCAAGTTGGGCAAAAAGTCCTGAAACACTGAAGATGTGGACAACACCACCACCATCATCAAGAAGACAGAGCAGAGACTAACCTTTCTTATAGTACTCAGGAACAACCATCTTACATAAAAGCAGCTGGTTTCCTAATACTGGTGCTCCACAGACAGCATCCTCATCTACTGCATCTGTGTGTGGTTTTCCAGCAGCACAGTGGCAGATGGGAAAGCTCTCCAGAGGGTTGTCACCACAGCACAAAGGATCATCAGATGCTATCTCCGATCCCTGGAAGAATGGTACAATACTCAGTGCCTTAAAAAAGCCCCAAAAATTGTCAGGCACCCATCTCATCCTGGACATTTACTTTTTGAGCTTCTGCCATCTGGCAGATACTACAGGTCACTGAAAAACTGTACAGACAGACTAAAGAACAGTTTCTATGCCAGAGTCATAGCTGCACCCAATACATAGGGGCAACGGTGGTGACAATGTCAGTCGTCATGTGTCTCAGTCGTTGTGTCCTTTGGCAGGACCCGCCTTGCCTGCTGATGGCGGTCAGAGGGCTCAGTGGCACCGATGTTGTGGCAGCCTTGCTTCTTACAGTCTGCCTGAGGGCAGCAGTGGCCATAATGTAGCCTACCACTGTTGGTGTGTGAATGTGTGTATTACTGATTGTAGTGTGAAGCACTTTGGTGTCCTCAAACTTGATAAAGCGCTCTACAAGTGCAGGCCATTTACCATTTACAGCCATCTGGTGACATTTATTATAACACAAGTGCAATACTTTTACACATTTTAATTAATTAATTAATTAATTAATTAATTAATGCCAAAGCTTGATTCATGCTTTTCTCTATTGTCCTAATACCACTACCTTATTGGGCTGGTATTCACAGGACAACACTTCACAGACCGAATTATTATTTCATTAAATATTAAATGATATAATCATAATTAAAGCTGCAAGCAGCCTTGTAGGCCCTCGCACCTCAGCGCAACTCGGCCTGTGCAGCGACCGCGGGAGCCTGGCATCGCCTCCTACACGCCACACATGATGACACCGCTTCACTTGAACACATCGCCAGTAGATGGCACTGTGAGCAACATGTCATATGATCTTCAGTCATGCAGAGTTTCGGGCTGGCATAAAGCATTCAAAATTTTGAATAAATCAGACCTTCCTGATGGAAGCTGCAGTGACTTGTTTGTTTGTGGGCGGGGCTAAAACGACATCATCAATTGACTGTGTCAACATGTCCATCATTAAGTCATGATCATGTATACTACATTT
>JAHUTJ010043345.1:0-13263 GCA_036250325.1 Characodon lateralis
GATTGTCCATGTGAATGTTGAAGTCTCCCACAATAATTAAACAGTCATAATCAACACATATCACAGATAAAAGCTCATTAAAATCACTGATAAAGTTTGTTTTGGACTTAGGAGGCTTGTAAATATTCAAGAACATGGTTCAAACTCTTCAATTTTTTTTAGATAAGTATTCATTTCATTTGTTCCTGTTCTTTTACATTTGTATTGACGAAAAAAAAAACAAAAGCTGGGAGAATACATTCAAACTTAATTAGGAATTAAGAATCGGTCTTCAACTCCTCTACTTTGATTAAAGAAAATTTGTTTACCTCCTCCTTTAATTTGAACTCTTCACTCTGTTAAATATTTTCAATCCTACAGAGACTAACATTAAATCACAGTGTTTTTTTTACTATTATAGTTTTCTTATCTAATTCTGATTCCGTATGCAAAGACAAATACAAGTCTAAGGGGGAAACCCAGACATTTTTCTTCCGACCAACACTCTCCTGCTCAATCTGAGAGATCCCAAACATTTTCCTGGGCAGAGAGAATATCTACTTCCTCCACCGAGGGGTCTCCTAACCTAACCTAAAAAGAGAATAATCAGATTGTTGAACCACCTCAACTGTATCTATAAAAAGCAAGTCTAAGACCCTGACGTTGCAAACAAAATAGCCTCCTCTTCAAGGCAGAAACAGAACAAGGGGCAGCCCTGGCGGAGGCAAACCTGCTCTGGGGAGAAGCTTGACTTTCTGTTGATAATCTAGATGCAGTTCTTGCTTAACTTTGAAAGGGCCAGCTGGCTCTCGAAAGTATGGTCTGTACCATATACTTCCAGGAACCCCCCCCCCAAAAAATACATTGCTTAACACAGTTGCAGTGGAAATTCTCTTTCTGCCGCCCCCCACACCCACTACTAATGTGTCCCTTCTGTGGTTGTTTCCATAACACAAACATCCACTGAAATGGTCCCAGTTTGTGAAGATGTAATTTCTTTGAATCGTCCAGTTGAAAGTAGCTAAACACCTTAATGAAAACAGTCACTAAATACCTTGTGCCCCACCTCACATAGGCATGGTGTGAACATATCAAAGCAATAGAAAACCTGTTCAGGGTGCCATTAAATACAAATCATGTGCCGTCCTTTCTAATGTCGCCTATATGGTTCATATTTAAATCTCCACTGCACAATTGTAAGCCTTCTCCTGATTCATAAAACACATCTGGATCTAACTGCTAAACTTTCACAACTCTCACAGAAAATCAGCAAGGGAAAAGATCAATTGTTGCACAGACAGGATAAAGCCACACTGCTCCTAAATCTGAGGTTTGACGGCTCAATAGGTGTTGTCCTTGTCCACCATGCGAGATTAAAGAGAAGTGTCAGCCATAACATACCCAGAGGTTCCGATGTCCAGATGGGAGGCCAACATTGTGGGGATGTTTTTCTTTTTCCCCTTTAATAACAGAGTGTACGGTGCACAATAAGCCTAGCATCAACTCAACAGTATCAGGAGCTATATCTCTGACTGGAAGTGATTTAAAGGCAAGGTGCAGATGAACTATATATAAATTAGTTATGTTATCTGAGAGAAACAGAAAAACCACATGTAAATTTCAAATCCCCACATTTACAAATTAAAGTAATTCAAAGTAAGCCTCTACTACATATATTAGCACAAAAATAAAGTAATAAAATAATCAAAAAGTAGCACCAAAGTGCTAGAAAACAGAAGTAACTGCATTTGTCTATTGTGTCTGTTGGACGAAGCATTTTTTTCCTAATCTTTGCTTAACCCCGGGGTCTGTAACCTGTGGCGCTGGAGCTGCAAGTGGCTCTCTTTGAATCTGAGGTTTTTTATAGAATAATTCAATTTCCACAACAGAATGAGACTAAAGTACCGGTAATATTTTTTAAACCTATTTTTCTGGTTATTAAGTTGGAAACTCTGCGCTTTTTTTCCCCACAAATGTCAACATCCCATAGAAGTAAATGTATCTATCCTCTTTTACAAAACAAATAAATAATTTATATATAACCTTCCTGTAGTAGATATTTATTCTGGCGATTTTAAATTACATTTAAATTTTTAAATAATTCATGTAACATTTGCTGGACTGAGGGCAAAATTGGCCCCTGGTTTAACCAAAGAATGATGAGACTCCCAAATCTCAAATGCTACTCTGTTTAATCTACCTGGATACAGAAGACATATTTAGTTGGGTATTTTCATGAAACACCACTTGGATGTCGCTCTATTAATCAGCGAAAGTGAGAAATGATGTAACTAGCAGAGAAAGAAGGAAATATGTTTCTGTCTCCTGTTCTTTTATGGGGCTGATCTTTAGACTTAGATTTAAGCTCAGTATTGTGTAAAACTCAGTTCTGGTGGCAACTTGTTCTCCTTGCTCTTTTAAACGGACCTGAACCAAAGAAAAGACGAAGCGTTTTGCACCAGGAGCATCATGGGGCCCCAATCTTGACTCCCACGTCTATACTGTTTCCTCAGTTTTTCTCTTACCCTTGACCTTTCTTTCTCTTTGGATTTTCTCCTTTAAATCTTGATCTTCTCTCGGTGCATTGTAAAGGGATCTTTTGTGTAGCACTGATGGAAAGCCCACTTTCAAACAAAGACAGCTCACATTGTGTAACAGAGACAACAAATAGGATGTTTTGTGGGCAGTCTGAAGGTGCTCTTTTATCATCAACAGGCAGATGAAAAGAAAAGAGGAAGTGGAAAAAGGTGAACGTGTAAGTCAGGTTTATCCATCTGGAAATCCATGGCTTTCAAAGGAGAGTTGGTCATTGTTTTATAGTCTGTTTTACAACAATTCATATGTTGGCCTAGGATAGATCATTTAGACCCTGACCACAGCCCTTCAGTTATTAATCTCAATCAGTTAGACGGGCATTTTGTTCAAGCATGTATCTGTATACCGAACACGAATTCACAAAGCTACGCTTTTTGTTCATCTATTGCACACAGTATTTGCTCCATCTCATTGAAAACATAGTGCATTATTTGTTTCAGATGCCAGATTTTCCAAGTTCCAAGTTGGAAATGTAACAAGAAAGCACCCTGAAGTCATAATGGTGACAGGGAAAGTGTGAGGTTGCCAAGCAGCCAGGAGTTTAGTATTCAATATGGCTGCCGTGAGTAAAAACAAAGAAGTGAAAGTGGCAACTATTAGTACTTCTGACTATTTGTATCTTATTGAAATAGTGGTGCACATAATACAATACAACGGCTGTTTAGCTTAGAATTCAAAAAAATGTGAAGTCCCAGGAGTTGAGCTATGACCTCTGGGCCAAATCAAACCCACCAATGAAGCAGACTGCTCTAACTACATGTCAACACAACATCATAGTTGTCCTTACTTCATCCATAAACACAGCAGGTGCAGAAGTGATAAAAGGCACAGGGAGAAATTTCTTGACTAAGTGAACCTGGGTCTGACAAGATTTAAGCACACCTCAAAACCAGGAACAACATCTCATCGTATCAGAGAGGAACCAGGTGTGGGATGGCATTTTTAAATCAGTAAGGTCATTTGAAAGTTTTTGAGGCGCTGTTACAGACTGTAAAACAGGTATGTCTTAACCTTTTATTTGATAACTAGAAGATACAGAGGACTGAAGTTAAAAATGTTGAAATATTTCAGATAATTTTTACAAAGATATTCTAAATAAAAAATATATAGTATATATTAGTACTAATTTGTGATATTGTCAGAATGCAAAATAAAAGCTTGCATTTTGAGTAAAGGATAATAATTTTTAGCACATTTTTCAACAATTTATTTGTATGTGACAGAAATTGTTTGCACTCCCACTGTGAGAGAATAATTTCTTTGAGATATAAGCAGTACAACAGGTGGTTTCTTTTACCTTTCTTCTGTGTTTCTGGTAAATATTTCATACAGCAGTGAAGAATTAGACACATTTTGCACTGGCTGTAATCTACCCAAGTAAAAATGCATAAAGACAGGATAAAATTAATGTATAATGTGTCCAAACTGTGTCAGAGAACCACTACTCAACAGCACAGTTTTAGCAGATCCTTCCTTGTATGCATGTTGAAAGTCTAATGTATATAAAAAGGGTGGTTCACATGCCTTTAGCTTTTAAACTAGAAGGTTTGTGAATGAACCTGTTTGACCCTAATTGCATTAGTCACTTCTCAAAGTACCTAGACTTACAAAAACTGTGTTTTGTGCTTTAACATCTTGAACTTGAGGCAAAACTGCTCTTATCCCCTTGTTACTATTTATTTATTGTATTTTAACAGGAAAGTCCCACTGAGATTAAGAACCTCTTTTTCAAGGGAGTCCTGGCCAAGAAGCAGCAAAACATAACATCTGTGTAAAGGATAAAAGGACACTGGATTAAACTTGGCTTTGAGAAATCAGAAGATGCTTTAAAAGTTTAAGATCTACTGTTACTGTCATTGTTTTAGGAATTCTTTTGACCCACATGCAAAACTCACTCAGGAGACCAGACAAGTTTCAAAGGTTTATTTAAACACACAAGGAGAGTTCTACTGGAACGAGGGTTGGAAGGTTCTTCGGGTCCACTGAAGAAAGAGGCAAGAGTTAGTTCAGATCTGGGGTGGAAGTACATCCATATAGCTCCAGAAGTTTTGCTTACTTGATCACTTGAGCAGAGAAATTCAGGAGGGTCATACCACTGGGCTTGGGAGTCAGGCAATCCAAATAGCTTGTTCAATGTTCGGTCCAGAGTTTTCACGGAGGCAGGTGTTAGGAAGGTTAGGAATCGTGCCACAGTCAGAGATGAATAATCCAAATTCACAAACAGCAGTAGAAGGTGTAGAATGTCCGAGTCCAGCTCCGTAGGTAACAGCCCACAACTCACAGGTTTCTAACAGGAAGCAGGGAAAGATAAACAGGATTAGCAAAAGCCAAAAACAGACTGGCAAAGTTTCTCTGGCTTGGTGTTTACCACTAGGGCAACAACACTCAGGTGCTGAAGGACTGGTGGCAGGCTCCTAAGTACTCCTCCCAGGTAAGGCCAATCAGCTGAAGATCAGCAACACCTGTAGATGGTTAAAAGAAGGAGGACCTCTGGTGGACAAGCACAGGAACGAACACTCCCAATTCCCAACAATACCCCCACCCCCCAGGAATCCACAATACGGCGGACGGGGTAGACAGGATGACCCCCAACATCCTGGGCGTGTAGAGGGGGCTCGCCTGGAGGCAGAGGTCACTGGTCTGGATGGGCTTGATTTGTGAGACATGGAAAGTAGGATGAATAGGCAGCAGAAGGATTGATAATGGAATCAATAACGTAGGGTCCGATGTAACGTGGTGCTAATTTCTTGGATAAGGATTTCAGAGGAACATCACGAGCTGATAGCCATACCTTCTGTCCAGGGGTATATTCAGGTGCCGGGACCCTACGCCGATCAGCAAAATGGCGGTTCTGTTCCACAGTGCGTTGAAGGGCGGCCACAGCATTGGCCCATACTCTTTCACAGCGACGTATGTGGTGTTGGACTGAAGGAACAGAGATCTCCTTCTCATCATCAGGAAACAGTGGGGGCTGGCAACCAAGGCAAACCTCGAATGGGGACAATCCTGTGGCAGAAGAATCATGTGTATTGTGTGCATATTCAACCCACGGAAGATACTCACTCCAGTTGGTAGGACTGGTAGTAGTTAGACATCTGAGCATGGATTCCAGTTCTTGGTTCATTCTCTCGGTTTGACCATTAGTTTGAGGATGGTAACCTGAGGAGAGAGCAACTCTAGCATTTAAGGCGAGACAAAACTGCTTCCAAAACTGTGAGGTGAACTGAGGGCCTCAATCTCTTGTGGGATTCCATGCAGACGGAAGACATGACGGACAAGTAGCCGAGCAGTCTGAAGTGCTGATGGAAGTTTCTTTAATGCAATAAGATGGCATAATTTGGAGAATCTATCCACTATGGTCAGAATAGTTGTCATTCCACGAGAGGGGGGTAACCCAGTAACAAAGTCCAAAGCTATGTGGGACCATGGTCTCACATAGCGGAATAAGTAAAGGATGCAGGAGACCAGCAGCAGCAGGAGGGCGGTGTGACGGTTTACTTCGGGCACAGGTAGAACAAGCCTCCACATAGCTCTTAATGTCCTTATGTAAAGTGGGCCACCAGAAACGACGTGAGATCAGGGCGATGGTGCGGGACGAACCAGGATGTGCAGACAACTTAGAGTTGTGAAATCACTGAATCAGGCAGGGAAGAATGGATTCAGGAACAAAAGTCCTGTTAGGAGGACAGCTGTCAGGACCAGGGTGAGAAAGTAACGCCTGTGTGACCAATCGTTCAATCTCCCAGATAACGGAGCCGATTTTGCAGCTAGGAGGGAGAATTGACACAGGATCCTCATTTGAGACGTCAGGTGAATACTGTTGGGACAAGGCATCAGGCTTGATGTTTTTAGTTCCAGGACGGTATGAGATGGTGAGGTTAAACCGGGAGAAGAATAGGGACCAACGGGACTGGCGTTGGTTCAGACGCTTGGCTGACTGAAAGTAGGAGAATTTCTTGTGATCAGTCCAGACCAGTACCGGATGTTCCGTGCCCTCCAACCAGTGACGCCACTCCTCCAGGGCTAGTTTGATGGCTAACAGCTCTCAATCACCCACATCATAATTTCTCTCAGTGGGGGACAGTCTGCGGGAGAAATAAGCACAAGGGTGGAGTTTGTTGTCTTCACTTGAACGTTGAGAAAGCACAGCACCTACCCCAGAATCTGAAGCATCCACCTCCAGGACAAACTGTTTGGAAGAGTCAGGTTGAAGCAGAATAGGCGCTTTGGCAAATCTTTCCTTTAGCTCTCTAAAGGCAGAGTCAGCTTTAGGTGTCCAGGAAAAAGCTACTTTGGTGGAGGTGAGACAAGTAAGGGGGGCAGGCGTTCAGCTGAAGTCCCTAATAAAGCGATGGTAAAAGTTTGCAAAGCCCAAAAAGCGTTGAAGCTGCCTCCTGGACTCTTGTACGGGCCATTCAAGCACTGCCTTAATTTTTGCTGGGTCGGAACACAACTGACCACTGTGCAGGATAAAGCCCAAAAAGGACACAGTGGACTTGTGAAACTCACATTTCTCGGCCTTACAAATAATTTGTTCTCTAGCAGCCGTTGCAGCACAAGTCGAACATTTTCCGGTGTTCAGTCAGATCCTTGGAGAAAATGAGAATATCATCAAGGTAAACGAAAACGTTTAGAAAATCTCGCAGGACATCATTCACCAGAGCCTGGAACACAGCAGGAGCATTGCAAAGGCCAAAAGGCATTACCAAGTACTCAAAATGACCTAAAGGAGTTTTAAAGGCAGTTTTCCACTCATCTCCTTGTCAGATGTGCACTAAGTGGTATGCAATGTACAGGTCTAGTTTGGAGAAAACTGTGGCGCCTTGAACAGGTTCAAAGGCAGCAGATAAGCGTGGAAGAGGGTATTTATTTTTGATGGTTATGGCATTCAACCCCCTGTAGTCAATACATGGATGGAGAGACCCGTCTTTCGTACTCACAAAAAAGAAACCTGCCCCAAGAGGAGAAGAGGAATGGCAAATGAGGCCTGCGGCTAGGGAATTTGAAATGTAGTCTTCCAGAGTTTGACGTACTGGGCGAGAGATGGGGTATAATGCTAGAGGGTAATGGGGCACCTGGAAGCAGGTTGATGGCGCAGTCATAGGGACGGTGTGGAGGAAGAGATAGTGCTTGCTGTTTACTGAAAACTCGGCTCAGATCATGATATTCAGTAGGTACGCCGGATAAGTAACAGGTGTCCGTCTCTTCAGGAGACGCCGGCATAGGAGTTGGAAGAACTGCGGACTGCAAACAGGAAGAATGACAATGTGACGACCAGGATTGAATAGTGGAGTTAGTCCAATCAATGTGAGGATTATGTTGGTTTAACCAGCTAAAACCCAAAACTATAGATGTGTGAGAGATGGGAAAAACATAAAAGGAAATATCCTCCCTGTGGTTACCTGAGGGGATTAGCTGTAACGGTCTGGTGCGGTGGGTAATACAGGGCAACTCCTTCCCGTCTAAAGCAGTGGCCCTTAAAGGAATAGAGAGTTCCTCAGTTTCAATGTCCAATTGATCCTCCAGCTTGCTGTCAATGAGGTCTCGATCACAGCCAGAGTCGATGAGAGCAGTAAGTTCAAATGATACGTTATGCAGTAAAAGCTTGGCAGGAAGGATTAAACGGGGACTAGTAGGTGAGGAAATCTGGTCCGTCAGACTCCCCGTTTTTACTGACGGACCCAGTCTTTTGGCCGTACAGGACAAGTAACCAAAAAATGTCCAGGGAAGCCACAATATAGGCAGAGGTTAGCAGAACGTCTTTTCTGTTTCTCTTCAGGGGTTAGATGGGCTCATCCCATCTGCATGGGTTCAACCTACATAGACAGATTAGAGAGAGGTTGGGGGTGAGCAGGTCTATGAACAGTTTGATTCTCTTTTTTCCCAGTGGCAGGAACAACAGGGCGAGACCGCTTCTTTTCTCTAAGACGATTATCAATACGGGCGGCCAAAGCAATGAAATCATTTAACTCCTCCGGCTCATCTAAGGTGGTCAACTCATCTTTTAGCGTCTCGTTTAGTGCTTGAAAGAACGCTGATTTTAAAGCGTCTGGGTTCCAGCCGGATGCAGCTGCCAGAGTTCAAAACTCAATGGAGAACTCCGATACTGGTCTTAGCCCCTGTTTGAGAGTCAGGAGGCGGCAGGATTGGCTAGGATGATCTGAAACAGTAGAAAAAGTTAGTCGGAACTCTTCAATAAACTCCTTGTAAGTGCAACCAAAGCAGAAAGGATTTTGAAATCGTGCTTCTGCCCAACTTAATGTTTTTCTGGTTAATAAGGCCAAGATGTAAGAAATTCTAGCATCATCAAAAGGGAAGGAGTGGGGAGAGTGATTAAACACCAGATAACACTGAAGGAGAAAACCTCCACAATCCACCTCACCAGAATACTTTTCCGGATTGGGGGTAGTGACGTCACGTGAGGCTACCGAGTGAGAAGTCGAGGATGCCATAGCGCCACTAGGGGGAGCGGAGGTAATAACTGCACCAGATTGCAGACTATGTAGGAAACTCTGTATTTGTCCAGCCATTTGCTCCAAACTTTGATTGGTGATGGTAAGCTGGTCATGTAAAGACCTGAGCTTGGAATCATGCGACTGTATTAATTGATACTGATCTGCTATTTGAACCCTGAGTGAGTCTGCTGGGTCTTGTTGTCCTGAGTGTTCTGTCATTGTTTTAGGAATTCTTTTGACCCACATGCAAAACTCACTCAGGAGACCAGACAAGTTTCAAAGGTTTATTTAAACACACAAGGAGAGTTCTACTGGAACGAGGGTTGGAAGGTTCTTCGGGTCCACTGAAGAAAGAGGCAAGAGTTAGTTCAGATCTGGGGTGGAAGTACATCCATATAGCTCCAGAGGTTTTGCTTACTTGATCACTTGAGCAGAGAAATTCAGGAGGGTCATACCACTGGGCTTGGGAGTCAGGCAACCCAAATAGCTTGTTCAATGTTCGGTCCACAGTTTTCACAGAGGCAGGTGTTAGGAAGGTTAGGAATCGTGCCACAGTCAGAGATGAATAATCCAAATTCACAAACAGCAGTAGAAGGTGTAGAATGTCCGAGTCCAGCTCCGTAGGTAACAGCCCACACCTCACAGGTTTCTAACAGGAAGCAGGGAAAGATAAACAGGATTAGCAAAAGCCAAAAACAGACTGGCAAAGTTTCTCTGCCTTGGTGTTTACCACTAGGGCAACAACACTCAGTTGTACTAAGTACTCCTCCCAGGTAAGGCCAATCAGCTGAAGATCAGCAACACCTGTAGATGGTTAAAAGAAGCTCCAGGAGGACCTCTGGTAGACAAGCACAGGAACGAACACTCCCAATTCCCAACAGTTACCTGGCAAACCCCTCAGCAGAAATATGACAAGTCCGTAGAATGACACGCACAATTATTTAAAACTTCAAAACCTTTACACTTAGTCCTTTAAGACTGCATTTTTCTAAATACGCCCAGTCTCACAAATAATTGACATGGTTAAAACAACAACAGTTCACTGTCTGGGGCATCTGATTTAGTGGTATTAGGGAAGTGTTAAACCAAATTAGCACCTGATATTAGGAACCAACTAATAGGGTGGTATAAAAACTATTCTTCCATTGTACTTAGCTTTCTGAGGGTTTTTTCACCTCTGACTCAGTTTGGGTATATTACTTGGATTTATTTGTTAAGTGATTAACCTTTGCTCATGTGGTCTTACAACTGTGATAATGGATGAAGAGAAACCCACTGATTTTAACTGATCTTGACCTCTACCAGGCAGGTGGTGAGACTGGCTATTACAGAGAACTTTAATACACTTGAAAAAGTCTGGAACTCCAGAGTCACGTCAAGGTATGGCTTCAATTTAAACTTGAAATGTTTGTTCTTTAGCTGAGAAGTGATATTTCAAAGTTTTTCAAAGTCACAAACTGATACATTTACATGGCTGTGTGTGTCTCTGTTTCTTTGTGTGGCTGTTTGTGTTCAAGGTGCACACAGAGCTCACAGCAAAAGTTTAAACCTTTAAGTCCTAACAGCAGAGAATCATACATCATGTCGACAGGTTTGTTGCTGATAATTGCAGCTTTTCTTTACTGTGCCTCTTGGTTTGTGAACCTTTAGCTGACCAGCCGCTCCCCGTTTGTCCAGGTCGTGTTCCACTTGGGAAATTTCTTCTGAAAATATCCACCAGTTCAAGTTCTATGGCTAACCAGGTACAACAGCATCATATTAAACTGAATGTCCTTTTCTTAAATAAAGACTTGGAAAAATACACCCAGGAGAGTATTTGTCTGTGAAGTATTGGGTTAGAAACAAAATCTGAGTTTATCCACCAGCTCAAGTCAATCCAAAATTGCGTTTGTCAAACTGTGCTTGTTGTGTTTCAGTAGGCTGTGCTGCTGCCCTCCTCTTTCCCTAGATTTCTCCGCTCCGCATAAACATATTCTTTCACTGTTAATGTTGGTCAGCATCAGCATTGTGTAGCTGCAGTAAATACTTTGAGAAAGTCACAACAGGTTTAGGTTGCTTAGAGTAAATATGTATACATTTCAAAGCACACATTATTTCACTGCCTCCTGTCCTTTAGGAATGGGGTGTTTTAACCAATTTTTAAATGGCCAGTATGGCAAAAACTTTAGATTTTTAACTATAGTACTGGAATCTTTGTACAGGGAAAAATGCATTCAAAAGTCCTAAATCCGACTTCTTTGGACTCAATCACAGAATCAGGAGATCAGCCGTTGCTTCTGAAAGTTTTTGACCTGTCTGACCCCTGCATTATGGATGTTCATAATCTGCGGGAGATAGACAGATTGGGACTTTGTCTGCGTTAATGCAGACTCCACTCCATTTCACCAGTTTATGGTCAAGAAAGAAGAGAAGAACTGTACCAAAACGTGAAGCTCTCGGTTTTTCAGTCTATGTTCCAGCCCTTACCTACAGTCATTAGATATGGATCATGACAAAAAGAACAAGATTCGAGAAACAAGCAGTTCGAATTCTTCCTTCGTGGGGTGGCCAAAATCAGCCTTAGAGATAGAGTCAGTGGTCCAAGATCCACCGCCCACAGACATCCAGGATGTGGGCTATAAGACTTAGACTTTATTGTCATTCAGCTGCACGTTTACAATGTATATTTGAGAGAGATTTGGTTATTCCCAAATAAAAACAGAACTAAAAGAAAGACCGTATAAATATAAGCAGATGCAATATAAAAAAAGAATAAAATATATATAAAAGAAACAGAACAACAGGAATGTGACAGCAAACAATTTTGTTTTTTTGATTATGTACACAAAAAAAAGTATATGTACGACAATATAGATTATCTGCAATTATTATATGCAATTATCTGTAGCAGCAGGGCAGATTGAGTTCACAGTGACCATGTAAAGTGACTAGTGATGTATGTATGGGAAGGGGGGATTATTGGGAATTTATCAGCCTTATGACATGGGGGATGAAACTGTTTTGGAATCAGGTTGTTCTGCATTTGAAACCGATTCTTTGTGTTAAGCCACTATTAAACCAGAAAAAAACTTTAGAAGTGCCGTACTTGGACTATAAGAAAAATAACTGCTGCTTTTCTAAAGTAAGAGTAAGAGACTCCACATTGCTTAAAGTCCTGTGTAAAGTTTCGACACTCATTGATTATTTAGGGTGTTGGTGCTTTGTGTTTTATCCAGTTTAAGGTCTGTGGAGCAATCTAGCCTAAATTAAATCCCCCAGAAAACCAAATATTTAGTGCATACACTGTATAGTACATAAACATATCATGTTGACATTTCTGTGTTAAAAATCATGTTTATAAATTAACTTCTTAAATAAAATGATTTTGTGTTTATTACAAACACTGAATGACAAAACAAGACTGACAGAAACAGACAACTCTCTCAGCATCCCAAGGGTTTTATGTTTCAGTCTGTTTAACAGAAACAAAGAAAGGGCGTCAATCATTGACAATTGAGCCGATAAAAGTTTGTGTATTGAAGCACAAACTCCGGCAACCAGTAAGAACACTGTATGGCATACTAGAAAACACATTGAGATGTTTAAAACATATACAATAGCATTGTTGAACACACCTAAATCTGTTTAAAAAGGAGTAAATCTTTAGATAACTACTCTAAACCCCTGTAACAATATACTGATTGACAACTGAGAATAATCTGCACCTTTAACCAATAAGTAAATGAAGTACGAACGTAGTGCGAAGTTAGAAGGGGACTGCTCCCAGTGTAATATTAAAACCTCTTAGTTATAAGCTCTCCTGACTGAAGCATAAAAAGTGAAAGTGCTTTTGTCACAGCTTGGGCCCCCAATCACCACTATCGTTAAGTGCCAGTCACATCAACTGCTGACAGACCAACAAAGCAATAATAATGTCCTGAAAGCATGATGGGTGAAGAGGACCATGAGAGAAAGTATATTGGAAGTAAGGTTTTATTTTTGAGCAAAAGGATAACATAAAAGAGACCAAAGAGAAGGAAAAGTAATAAAGAGGAGAGTCTAAAAGTGTGTAAAAGTTTTAGGCTCAAAATAAAATTCAAGTATTAGTGAAAGAATAGGTGAACGTGTTGGAGGAAGGCCGAACTACAGGGGTTGGAAAAAGAAACTGAAACACCTGGTTTTAGACCACAATAATTTATTAGTATGGTGTAGGGCCTCCTTTTGCGGCCAATACAGCGTCAATTCATCTTGGGAA
>JAHUTJ010043346.1:0-13258 GCA_036250325.1 Characodon lateralis
CATTGTAAATTGTAAATTTGTATATTCTGTAATGCAAAAACAGAACAAAAGAGCAAAGTGTACCGGAGTCAAATTCCTTGTTTGTATGCACGAACTTGGCAATAAAGCTGATTCTGATTCTGAAATTACATTTCAGGAATGTGGACTTTTGATCAGGTGACTTTGGAAGACAATTGGATTCACTGGATATAATTTAGGGGTACCAGGGTAAAGGGGCCTTTTAAATGCAAACCAAATTTTTCTAAGTTTTATCTGTTAAAAAAAATATTATAAACTGTTTAAGCCTATATTTTTTCTTCCATTTTACAATCATGCACTACACTGTGTTGGTATATTGCACACAGTCCCAAGAAAAATTTAGGTTTGTTGTAATGTGACAAAAAATGTAAGCATTAAGTCTGCTTAAACCTGGCTGTATGAAGTTGTTGGGTGATGGTGGAATTCCAAATCCATTGGCCATGTAAGGAGAGCTGAAGTCATCCATTTCATCATTGAAAATGATCCCAGTGGACCGAGACATGACTTTAGACCCAAAGCTGTGGGGCAAAAAAAAACTGTTAAACACCTTTTTATTTCTTTGTTTACCTAAATCAAGTCTCTAATCAACATCAGGTTGAAAATTTTGGGCTCTCACTATAGATTTATGGTACTGGTAGCAGCGACGGCACTTCCATCCTCCGCTATGACAGACAGGTGAGCTGTGCCGTGGTTTTCCGGAACAAAATACTCAGGCTCATAGTAGTTATCCGGGTGTGTAGTGTCATCAGTAATTTTACTCCTTATGCCGTCAGCAAAGTAGTCTGAGGTCATGTTATGGATCAGCTGAAATGGTGGAAAAACAAGTCAGTGGTAGAGAAAAAAATAAATAGAGAACACCATGCAGTGTTTATAAGGGATGATGAGATGTTCTCAAACACTGGTGACCATGTGTTCCAGTGAAACTGGAAATGCTCCAAAACGTCCTCTCAATAAAAACCATGAAATGGGAGAGCTTACATCAGTAATGTTAAGGTACCGTGGGTCGCCCAGTCTGCTTCTCTTGGCATAAGCGAAACGGAACGCTTCCACAATGCGATGGTAAGTTAGAGTTTTTTTCTCGGCCGTAGAGACACTTGTGTCTGTAAAGTTGTACCCTGCAAAACATCCGCAGGAGAAACATGCAGTCAGGAAAACGTTCAAAATGAAAAGAACCTATGAAAACCTGCCAGTGGTTCTCTAATATATTTGGACATAAGGATAATTATTTCACCCATTTTAACAATCCCAAAAAATATATTAAGTAATACAACCAGACACACTGAAAAAAGATCTTAGAAAACATTTCGTAAAATGTAATACGATGCAATCTGCTGGGTTTCCTTAGATAGAAAATCTTTTTAACCAATTTAAATAATGAACTGAATCTGATAGTTAAGATTAATTAGAATGTATGTACCTGACCTGAAATCTGTATGACTCGATTGAATTGACTTTGTAATATGCCATGAGACGACTTGAATTGGCGCTATATAAATAAAACTGAACTGAATTCAATTCAATTCAAATGAAATGAATTGAATTAATTACAAAAAAAAATCTATTTCTGGTGAAGAATATATTAGGACACCTCAGATTTATTAACAATTAAAAACAGTCGTACCACATCAAGCAAACTTGAAGCTCGATGGGGAGATCGAAAAAGCCTTGGATTCTGGACATATAAGCAACTTTACTGTCAAAGCAGACCACAAGATGCTAAAGGAAGTCTCCAAAAATCCTAAGATATCTTCACTGGACCTACATGCTCTTCCTACTGTTCATACAAAGGTGCATGCCTGTAAAATCAGAAAAAAACTGCACATGTTTAAGTTTCATGGAAGGTGTGTGAGGAGAAAATCTTTGCTCTTCAAGAAGACACAAAAAAGTCATACTGAAGTTTGCAGTAGAGAACATGAGATGAGTTTAAAAGAGAATTTTTTGGACACCAGTACAGAGGACATGTTTGGTATAAACCAAATCCAGCATCTTAGGAACCCCAGGATGGCGTTGTAAGTCTCATGATTTGGGGAGGTAGCCTGCAACATGACAGCGACCCAAAACATACCAGTAAATCCACCAAGGACTGGCTTCAAATGAAGAAATAGAAGGTCCTGGCCCCAGTCAAAGCTCAGATATTGATTTCATTGAGATGCTGTGGGGCAGCTTAAAATAGGCGAAACATAAAAGAAACCCCTATAACATCTCAGTGATGTCAGAGACTGGTAGATGGCTACAAGACGAGTCTCACTAAAATTATTTCATCCAAAGGGGGTAACACTGGTTGTTAAGAGGTAGGGTGTCCTAACCTTTGCCTTAGCTAGAAAACATATTTTTAAGTTATGAGTAACATGAATAAAAACAGGTTGATTCTTTGTTTTTATTTTAGTGCAATTAATTCACTTTCATTTTGAAAGATAAACAGAAAATTAGATCAGACATCAACATGTAACATTTCTTAATAAAGGACTGAATATTTAATGGGATGTCCTAATTTGGTTTTACATGATTGTGATTTAATAATCACATTTTATTTAGATTGTTTTATAACTGGCTACAGTTTTGAATCTATAGGTATGATCTAGCTTTCTGTACTATATAAACACATAAGACTTTTCCCTTATGTAAAATTAATGCTCCTATGTTCTCTTTTTGTTGTTTGAAACACAGCTTCTCTGCTACAACAGATGGAGCCATGAGGGTGCATTTTTATCTGGCAAGCACAAATGTTTTCTGCCTCCACAGCAGGTCGGGAAAACATTCCCGGGATGACCTAGGGAAACCTGACATCCTTTCTTCCACATGGCTGCACGAGCACTCGGCCAGCCTGCTCACCATCCACTATATTGAGAATGAGTGCCAGCACAGGCCCGCTGGAGGGGGCGTCTGGAACGTGTATGGTGTATTCCCCAACATTCAGCTTCAGAGGGTTCTCGTTCAGCACAGGCTGGTACTCCAACAAGTCATCCAGAGTGATGATGCCACCTGGAATACAGATGAAGCAGTAATGTGAAGATTTCATGGTATTTTCTATATTTCGTGGATGTATTGTACAAATTGTTTCCTAGTGGACAGACATGGACACATTTGTTGCTACTCCTGGTAAAGATGTCTTTGATGGTGTAAAATAAAATCATCTTTTATTGCATTAGCATAATCTTACCCTGAATAATGCAGAAAATCCAACCCTTTATTTGAGTACAGTTATTAAAATCCCATGTTAAGAGATATTTGTTTCCAACACAATGTTTACTCAAAACAATTTCTTAAAACTAAATGTAATTCAAGTAATGTTTTTGGGAACATGTAATTAGTAAACCTTGAAGATCTGTGATGCTATGGGCCTATTTCTCTTCCAAAGGCCACGAGAACCTTCTTAGAGAGTATGGCATCATGAACGCTATGAAACATCAAGATGTTTTAAAAAAAATAAGGGTGGATTCTACGAGTAAACTGAAAATGAGTCGTAACTGGGTAGTGATCTAAAACATATGAACAAATCGACAAAGGAATGGTTCACCAGACATAAAATCAACCATCTTCCACTGTATTCCAAACCATATTCTAAAGAAATATGGTTTAGAATATAGCCAAAAGGAACAAAAAAAAAGAAAGAAACCCAGACATATGGACAGTGTAGGAGGGTTGTTCAAAAAGAAATCAACAATTTCTCTCTGTATGCTCCAACTGTTGTGAAATCTCATAGGACAAAACGGAGTGCTGCCCATATGGCAAAACAGGAATGTACAAAGCAGGAGTATTTCTGCAACATGTGATTTAAAACAGTAGTTTCTTTGTGTACCGCACAAATTAATTGTTTGTGCGGTACACAAACAATTAATGGTTGTATTTTTTAATTGAGCACAGCACCTGCCGCCTGGATGTCCTCGACGATGCTCTGTGCCATGGTCCCATTATAAAACACATCAGGGCCCTCTTCTGCTATTCTCTGATATGTGTCAGCCAGCTTTGGGAATCTAACGATATCATTTTCTTTTAGGATTCTCTTTTGAGAGTCACAAAACACCTCACTGAAAAATGACAAAAGCAAAAGACAAAAGTCATAAGTGTCTGAATAAAGAGAAAACTAAAGACGAAGAGATATGACTTCAAAAATGTGGAATTCTGTGTACACAAAGCCTCAGTAGAATAAAAGCTCCTGTGTATATAGAAGAACAGTTCGAAAGAAACAAAGCAAAGTCTGATACTGAATCTGCATCTGTTTGTTAAAATATGAAGAACAGATAATAAATTAAGATGATTGAACAGAATATTATGAGTCAAAACTAACACTGAAACACTGTTATTTATACTGGGTGCTCACAGTCGTACTATAAAAGCAAAACATGAAATACTGCTGGGTTATATCTTTATCTCAAATGCTGGGTTTATGTTGTTGGGATACAAGTTGCGTAATTGCAAACAAACATTAGGTCACAACATTTGAGCCAATTTGTTGGGTTAGACAAGAAAGTAGTGGAGTACACAGACAAGGAATTTGACTTTGGTTTCAAGTGCTCACAGCATACCGACATTAGTTATAGATATATATAACCTTTAGAAGAAATAAAATAAAGGATTAAAATGACCATATGCACATATATGTTTATGTACAACCACTTTTTTAATTATTTGAAGACAAGAAAAAAAGAAAGGCAGGTCGTGGTAGTACTTATTTTGTTTCTCAGCAGAGTAGCTGACCACCCTGGATGGAAGGTGCCTGGGGGAAGAAACTGTCTCTGTGACGGCTGGTTTTTGCAAATAGCGCTCTGTAGTGGACTTTTACCTTTTACCAACAGTTTTTATCCAAGATGTTTGGAGTCTGCAGAGATGTTAGCTGCCCTTTTCCTGTCCCTTTACCTGTACAAGTTCTGAATGAAGGCAAGGACAACCCCAGTGATTCTCTCTGCAGACCTGTTTGTTACGGTCTGGACCTGTGAGCCAAACCACACAGTGATGAATGGGCATGGGACAGACCGGATAATGGCAGTGTAGAAGATGATCAGCAGCTCTTGTGGAAGGTTGTTCTCTTTAAGTAGCCGCAGGAAGTGTAGAATCTGCTGGGCCTTCTTTCAAACAGTGTCTATGTGTGAGGACCATCTAAGGTCCCAAGAAAGGGTGGTTCCTAGGAACCGGAAGTGATCCACAGTACCCTTTTTCCACCAATGCGGTTTAGAGCCCGTTCCTGAATGTGATTTCAAACTAATGATGTGTGTTTCCACCAATGAGAGAGGTTTCAGGGTGCAAACTCTGGTTCAACTTGGGCACCACAGAATACTTATACAATGTTTCAACATTTAGGGCGTTTGCAAAAACACACTAAACAAACATTGTAAACCTACTTGTTTCCGTTTCACTCGTGGATACTTAACATATGGAAATGAATACATTTTACATACCATTTTTCTTACACAGGGTCGCTTTTCCATATTAACTGTAATTAATGGATGCTCTCTTTTTGCATTAGAAGGAACATTGCGTACAGCTTGGCAAGCTCCGCTGTCTCGCTACCACACTTTCCCCCTGCGTTGTGTAACACCCACTGTTGATGACTCATGCTTGGTTTCCGAAAATGGTGGAAACACGCAGTGGTACTCAACAAAACACTAAAGTTTGAAGGCACCCGAACGGAACGGAAAAAACATTGACAGTGTCGTTGAGGGTGGTACGGGGAGGTAGTGTGGGGAGTGTTCTTCGGAAGTCCACTGTCTTCTTCACACTATTGATTAAGTTATGGTAAAGCTCCAGGTGGTTCTGACTGCACCAGAGGACCAACAAATCCACCTCCTGTCTATGTGCAGACTCATAATTGTCCTGGAATCGGACCAATAACAGTGGTGTCATCTGCGAACATCAGGAGCTTCACAGATGGTCTGCTGAGATGCAGTAATTTTTGTACATCAAGAAAGGTAGTGGGGAAAGAATACATCCCTAGGAGACACTGGTACTGATTGTTCTTGTGCAGGAAAAAATCCTCCCCAACCTCACCTTCTGTTGCCAACCTCACCTGCTGTTGCTGATCAGTCAGGAAGCTGGTGATCCACTGACAGGTGGAGGCCAGCACTGTGAGCTGGGTGAACTTCTTGTGAAGGAACCTAGCATGCATGTTTTTGGACTGTGGGAATAAGCTGAAATGTCCATAGAAAGGTCCAAAATGCTTCACTAGAACTAGTGATAACACACAAGGCATACTGAACATGCAAACTGTACACATAAAGGCTCACCTGCGTTGGTAACAAGGATCTTATTGCTGCAAGGCAACAGCACTAACTACTCTGTTACTGTGCAGCTCAACTCACCAACTTCATAACGTCTAATACTTTGATTTAAAAAACACTTGAGCTTGGATATGAACATCCATGTACAGAATGTAGCACTGTTTAACTCATTGCCTGTATTGACTATAGTGGTGTTTTGTCAAACCAAACATCTAACATTCAAAGATCAACAAGCCACTTCTGCAATATGGGCGCATTTTATACACAGGCAAAAACAAGTCCAATGTCCAAAACTTAAAAGTTGCTTTTTATGGTTTATCTATCCAGTTTGTCAAGCAATACACAAGGATCCATTTTCTATTGTTTCCTGATGCTTCTCCTGCTCTAGTAAGAAAACATGGGCCCACCTCAGTGCATGCTGGTCCTATACCAGTCCCTTTACTTATAGAAATGGCCCCACATTTCTTCCTGGCTAACCTATAAAACCAAACAACAGAAACAAAACAAACAAATGTAAATAATTATTAGCCTACAAAATAATCCTTTTAAATAACCCAGAAATATGAAACAAATTTTAACACAACTTAAAGCAATAAGGAATAAATAGCTCCAACACTGACTTCACGACCAAAAGTGTGATCATCTAGCACAAGCTTGCACTGACCACTTAGCGGCTAAAAGGCTGACATTAATTTATTAAATTCACTCTCTAGTTTGAACTAAATTTATTAACATAACCAATCCACTGTCAATGTTATTATGAAGCATCATTTTACTATCTAATCATTTGTTTTTGAGGAGGTTTAGGGAGGTCTTACCCAGTTTTTTGTACAGTTCAAAAACACAGTCAATAAAGAATGATGAGTCTCCTACTCTCTTCTCTAACCCTACAGACTGGGTCACAAGTTCTGACCTAATGTTTGCTTAAAGCTACCCAACTCTTGCCCTAACAGCCGGAACCCAGCATTCGGGTTAAAGAAATACCGCAGATGTAGACAATAGTTTCAATAACAACCTTACTTATATCATTAAGAGATTGTCAAAGTAAACTTTTCTGTTTCCCCCTCACCACATGTTGGCATCTCCTTGAATGGACTCTTTGCTCTTGAAGATTGCATGAGCCAGAGCCTTTCCAATTGGAAAACCATCACGAGCCAGAGTGATGCTGGGCTCAAACAGCTCCTTCCAGGGAAGCCTGCCATGCCGTTTGTGTGCCATCTCGTAACCTCGGATCTCCCCTGGGATTGCTATGGATAATCCACCTGTCATGCAGAAACAAGTCGTGTCCTTATTCAAACATTGCTGATTAAAATAAAAGCACAAAGACAAACTTTAAGGCATTGTTGTACATCTATATGTATTGTCTTCTAGGTGTTATTTTATTTGAATATTCTTCAGAAGCTAGATGGACAGCTTTAAGACTAGAATATATCCACCCTACATCCCTCCCTAGCTGTAAGAGATTAATGAGGATAGAATAGAGCAAAAATGTAATCCATTGCTGGAAAATACTCTGCGAGCACAGAGTTAGTCAGTACCTGTACGAGAAAGCTTAGTGTTGTTGCCAAACATGTCTTCAGTGGCGTTCATTGGTGCTGTCTCCCTTGCATCTATTGTTTCCACCTTCCCTGTTCAGCAGAGTCAGGAGTGACAGAAAAGTGCTTGCTTTTATTCCTTCAGTTGTTGTGTTGTGATCTTCTGATCTATGATACACACTCACCAGTGGAAGCATTATATATTATAAAGTAGAGCCCTCCTCCGATGCCCATGCTGTGAGCATTCAAAAGGCCGACACATAGCAGGGCAGCGATGGAAGCATCCACAGCTGAGCCATTTCTCTTCAAAATATCCCTGGAAACACAAGAATGCACTTACCAGACAAGAAGCACACACGCAGAACAATACGTTCAGTGTTCACTCTTACCTCCCCACTTCTGAGCACCTTCCAGCATCAGCAGCCACGGCAGCCTTTGAGTAGAAGTGGTCTGAAGGGGGAGGCATGTTTTTCCTCCCTAAGCCCATGAAGACCCCCAAAAACAGGCTTACCGCAGCCACCAGAAGGACCACCAGACCAGCAATCAGGGACTTCCCAACCATTTTCCTGTTTGAGAAAATAATCAGAGACCTGCAGCTCAGGTGGATTAGGCCAGTCGTCATTAAGATTTCCCCCACACACCGGTTTTTACCTCAAACGTTTTTTCTTAAACTTTTCTCACCTTTGATGTGCTGTTTTCACAGGCTGATAAAAAACATTAAACAGAAGAGAAAGAACGAGAGCAGACCAATGCCTTAGTGAGCATCAGGTGTAATGGTAAGGTGTTTTAGAAGACTAACTTAAGTCACTGAGCTGTGTCATCGTTGGTTTTCAGGAGTTACTGAGCTCACTGTTATACAGTGCTTATTAGGCATGTGCTGCACTCAGACTGGGAGTTTTAATTGAGAAGATGAGGGATAGTGAGTTATTGAAGGATGACAATCATTATAACTTCCATCTGTCTTCATGTGACCCTTTAAATGAAGATAAAACCATAACTAAAAGGTAAACTGCTGGTAAAAATCTGAGGTAGTTACATTTTAACCAAGTAATGGAGGCCTCCCTCCCATTTCTTTGGGGTAAAACTCTTGGGTTTGTCCCCCCACAACTCTATAACCTTGCATTTTGCTCTGATATTAATCTGTTATAGGTTGCCAAAGTGAAGGTGAGAGTGATCTATTTACAGACCCAAGCTGTCCCGACTTTGTGATTGGTGATTTTCAGGTCCAAGCTCAGCAGCTAATACTGTGCCTGTCAGACATATTTGTTCCCCCGATCTCTCTTATATATTGTGATATTATAACCACTTACTTTAGTGTGTTTTATAGGGATTGTATGTGATAGATCAACACTATAAAGGTTTATTTTTTTATCAGAAAAGTGTGGCATATATATGAGTTTATCTATCCTTCACTCTGATACTCCCACAAAGACTCTGGTACAACCACAAACCTATCAAGACATGGCCATCATCCTAAACTGACAGTCAGGGCAAGGATAGCATTAATCACAATAAGCAGCCAAGAGGCCCAACTGCAACTTTGGAGGAGCTGCAGAGTTCCACAGCACAGCAGAACAGAAAGTCTGTTAGCAGAACTATTATTAGTCACACACTCCTCAAATTTAACCTGTATGAAATATTGGCATAAAAATGCCACTGCTACAAGAGAACCTGTTTGCAGGTTGCCAAAACCCATGTAATGGACACAGCAAACATATGGAAGGAGATGCTCTGGTCAGGGAAGACCAAAACTGAATGTTTCACCCTAAATGTAAAAAAAAGTGCAAAACACTGCAAATCACCTTGAACACATCATCCCCAAATATAAACATGGGATGTGAATACTTTTATAAGACACTGAGTTCTTCACAGTGTCTTGTCCAGTGCACAACCCTTTTGTTGACCTGCATTAATCAGCCCTGTAAGCAGAGCCTGTGGTTCTCTGGACCTGCTGCAGATTGTGTCTAAATCTAATCACTGCTATCTTGTTCTGCATCTTCCTGGTTCAAAGACTCCCACAGCAGGGATATTTATTCAGCAGTCACAGCTGAATTATTGCAGAAGAGGACAATCATATTGATGTTTGTTACAGCTCACAGTTGCGTTTCTTAAGTATCCATGCACGTGACTGTCACCGGATTATTAAATATCTACAGACTTAGTCATGTTTTTATCCCTGATCTAGAAGCTTATACTGTAGTTTTTCTTCTAACGTTGCTGGGAGGGGTGAACTCTCTCCTCTCGTCATGATTTGCCATAGTTGTTTTTGCACAACAAAGTGGGTTGCTCTTCTATTCCTGTACGTGCAGCAGCACATTTAATCATGGGCCGTAGCAACACGAACAGCTGGGGTATGACCACAGCAGAGGAGGAGGTGATGTCACATGTTTTCATGGTCAGCTGCTGTTCTGTTAATGACAGGGGCTGACTTTGTGAGCCATGTTGCAGCCATAATTATCTGAGCTATTTCTTTTCAAGTAATGATGAGCAATTGGCTTTTCAAATGCCATTACCACTTCATGATATACAGATGATGACAAAATATATACAAATATAGTGCTGTAAAAAGTGTTTGCCCCCTTATAGATTTCTTCTGATTTGGTTACATATTTCAGGTCATTAAACACATGTAAACGTCAGACAGAGATAACCTGAGTAAAACACAGAAAGCAGTTTTCAAGTGATGATTTCTTTTATTTGAAAACGATCCAAACCAATCTGGCCCTGTGTGACATAGTAATTGCCTCATATACTAACTGGCTATACCTCCTTGGTGGCAACAATGTCCATCAAGCATCACAATAAAAGGCAGTATGTCTTTAACATGGTTGTGGAGAAATTTCGGCCCACTCTTATGTGCACGATGGTTTTAATTTAACTACACTTCCTGTTTAAGGTCATGCTACAGCATCTTAATCAGATTAAAGTTCTGACTTTGAATAGGCCACTCCAAAACCTTTACTATATGTTGTTTGAATCACTGAGTGGTGGACTTACTGGTGCACTGGTGCACTGGTGGAATCCCATCACTCTGATTGGGGTGATTAAATTAGCAGCATATAGCCCAGCCAAATAACCAGCTCATTTCACCTTCCTGTACTGGTGTTACTCTGTGTAGAGCAGAGTGGCAAAAAAGGTGTAATAATCACTTCAAAACTACTACTTAGATTTTGCTTGTGTTAATTCCAGATGCTTGCTTAAGTACATTGCATATTATGATCCGAATAAATGGACTTCTAGATAGCATAACTATCACTGTAATAATCAATACATTGTTGTCAGTTTCATTGGGATGTTGCTGTCTTTCTGTTTTAAAGGAAAGCAATTAGATCATATTCCCATTTCAGTTTCAATTTTGGTGTAAATATTGTTAAACTATGAAACCGTGGTATTTTTACTCAATTCTCCAAACTGTGGAAGCCCTGAAAAGCAAGCAAAGCAAGTTCTTAAGAGACTCCTTTATCAAAATGTTTATTTTTGTAATACTTCATTCTGCCACAGGAGGCTTTTTTCAGCCAGGCCTGAGGGTCATAAGAAAAACATATTTATGCTTACTTTTCAGAACTTCTTAAACTTTAACTACAATTCTACTGACTGTTGTGATTAGAATTTTGGGCAAACATTTAGATATGAATAATCTTTAGCAATCATATCCCAGAAATATCCCATATCCATATCTGGCCAATTTATTAAAAAATAGCAACCCCTGAACTGCATAAAAAATGCAAAGCTTATAAATTAGGAAAAAGGAGAATTAGGTTAGATAATGATAAGTTCATTTGTCAGTATTTTAGAATTGCACAGCTGTTGGTGCAAATATGTGGAAATACAATGACTCATTATACAAAGGACATCACTGTTCAGAAATACAGTACTGAGGGAAAAGAGCAATAGGGGATTTAGATCAGAATCAGAATCAGCTTTATGGCCAAGTTCGTACATGCAAACAAAGAGTTTGACTCCGGTACACTTTGCTCTCTGGGTTTTCTTTTTTTTTAAATGCGTTATAAGATATATTTATGCATATATCTTTATGTCCTTAAATACATATATACAAATATAAACATATACAAAGGTGCATTTGCAACTTCAGTGTGCAGTTGTTTGGTACTCTATTAAATGTCCATCAGAGAAACAGCCTGGGGGAAGAAACGGTCTCTGTGACAGCTAATTTTAGTAAACATAGATAGGTGGGCAGTCAGAAGAAATACGTTTTTGAAAGCAGATTGTGTGGTATCCAGCACAAAATAATCATAAGTTTGAATCATAGAAGAAGGTCACACCAGGATCAAAGTCGTTTAGGCCATAAGGATTGGAGCTACAAATAGAATCTTTCTGGAAAGGTGGGTGAAGTTAGTGATAGCTGTCTACTTTGTAGTTAGAAGCCCCCTTGGGCCCCTTATTTGCCCTCTGTGGGTCCATGGAAACAGATACTGATCCATATGACAGAGAGTGACTGCAAAAACCTGGGCCACAAACGTTCCTTAAAGAATGAGTCCTGACAGAAGCAAATAGGATTTGACAGCTTGTACGAAGGCCAACTGACAGCTAAATTGTCCGAAAGAGAAAGTCCTGTTTACCTAATGGCCAGTGGGAAAGCGCATATCTTGTTTCAACAGCTGGAAATAAAGACACACTTTAAGTTCTTTTGAAGGATGAATCACTGACACCATCAAGGGGATGCTCAGATGGAACAAACCACAGTCAGACAGCCATGCAAGTATCATGTTTGTTATTAATATGAGTTGAAAACTGGAAAAGTATATGTTTGAACAAGTTGTAATGTATTTACTTATTAGTGTCCAACAAAAATGAATAGAGAGCATAGTATAGCATGGCAAACTGTCCAATCATCCAGAGTGCAGAGTTCATTAAATTCCACCCATAGACTGTAATGTTATTTCACCTGGGATTGGAAATGTATATTTATTGCATATTTTTTTTACAAAAATCAAAGTAGGAATATATAAATCACAGTGTATGATGAATAAGCACCACACTCTAAATTTTCCTGTCTAACAGCCTGACTATGGCTAACAGCAGCCACTTGTTCAGACCTTTGCATTTTCTGTCATTTGACTTGTCTCTAGAAGAGAAACTGACTTACTGGGTCCTCCCTCCCACGCCTGCTTTCAAGAAAAGGCAGGAATCACTATGGCAACCAAACCTACAAATCAAGATACTCAGTTGGATATGTTGGATCATAGGTTTTGACTACCTAATGGAACTAAACAATTACTTTCAAAATAAGGTTTACAGAAACTCTTGAAAATAATACCTTCAATATTTTATGGTTTTTTTATTGTTGTCTAAACAGTTCTGAGATAACAAAGCTATCTAAGAGGGATCGTTTTTGTCCAGCCAAATATACAGGGGTTGGACAATGAAACTGAAACACCTGGTTTTAGACCACAATAATTTATTAGTATGGTGTAGGGCCTCCTTTTGCAGCCAATACAGCGTCAATTCGTCTTGGGAATGACATATACA
>JAHUTJ010043347.1:0-13255 GCA_036250325.1 Characodon lateralis
GATGTAGCAACAGCTGTGCTTTTATTTGGGTAGTGGCGTCACAGGAAGTCCGCAGTTATCCCGTTTCCTGGCTGTGCCGGAAGAAGGTTAATGCACTTTATTTTGAAAAGTTCCAGAAGAGTTTGTACCGGAGTTTAATGTTGAAATCCATGGCTGTGGGTCCCAACACTGTCAAAAAAAAAAGTAATTCAGAAACTCTCAGCATAGTGGTTTTCTAATCTTTTTCTTCAGCAAATGATGTTCCTAAAACATGCAAATTATTAAGTTGGTATATTCTTGCTGTGCTACTATAATACTAAAACAGTTTATATAGATGCATATCATTGTTTTTGATATGGGCTATATAGCTCTTTGCCCAAGGCTGCATGGGCTAGGGGGCAACACTGTACCAAACCGAGTTCTCAGTTGCATGAGTTTTCAGTTGTTTTTCTGCATGTCTAGACAACAAGATGAAATAAATATTTTTTAAAAGTCTTATAACTTTAAAATGTCGATACTAATCTCAATGTATTTCTGTTACACCCACTCCCTCTGTATAGTATACAAAAGGCATTCAGATTCTCAATGTGCCAAACATTTCTTTCCAGCTATGTATGATAAGTTAATATATACGTATGTTTAAGTCTTGATTCTTGGGTCTTTGGGTTTTGGTTGTCATTTGTGTTTTCATTATCAGGTAATTTCTGTGTTTGTCATTGTTTAGCTCCTGCCATTTTAGTTCATTTTTTTGTGTCTAGTTTCTTACTTATTTCTGAGGTTCTGTTTTTGCATCTAGACTGTTATTTTTATGTTAGTAATCCCTTTGTGTTTTGGTCATTATTCTCCTTATTTTGGCTCCCCTGCTCAGTCTTTTCATCCACAGCTGTTCCACATCCTCCCTGGTTATTTATGCTTATGCAGTCCCAATGTCATTTTCCACCCTTCCCTCATATAAGCTCCCTGGCTTCCATGTCCTCTCTCAGTTTGCACAATTTTCAGCTCAGTCCTGTTATTAAAATCTGTCTAATTGCACTAAGTGGCTACTGCGCTCCTGTGTGTATTTTGACCCAACTTCAACCACACAATCCCTGACAGTTTAATACACAGGTCTGTGTACTAAAATATATAGGACATACATATATACAGACATTAACAGTTTTTGACATGTGCTAGAGAATTTCCCTTTAAACTGCTGGATTTTATTCTAGAGCCTGAAAATAAATTTGCTATTTAAATATTATTGTTACTATATATATTATTACAATTAGCCTTTTTCAGTTGCTAAACCTGCACAGATTTTACTCATAACACCAATTTAAAAACCGATGTGTCTTATCTAACCATGATTGCTCTACCAATGCACTCCTGTTGCATAAGGGTATGTTTCTGTGACTCTTCACATTCCTAGTAAATATGGACAAGTTTAGTAGCTATTTTACTTTTCCTCACCTAGGAATACATCTGCCTTATTTGGATAACATGTCCCTGTCTTTCCTGTTTTGAACAGTAACAAATAGAACCAATCTTCAGTGTCTTGCTTGCCATATCTATGGATCAAAGATACAGGATGTAATGGATTTCTAATTAAAAGTTATTAAATTAATCAATCAAACACTCTGATCAAATAGAAAACAAGTAAGAATAAATAACTAAACAGATGCCAATAAAGTAGTTATGTAGTCTGCAACAGACATTAGCCTATAGCATTTTAATCATGTAGGTATGAATAGATCACACACAGATCAGTTAACAGGATCTGTACCTTCAAAACTGACTTTAAGTGAGAAACGTACATTGGTGATTGTATTATTAACTATAATGATTATATCTAAATGGCCAGATTGTTCTACCAGTTTTAACTTCCTCAACACCCCAAAATGATTGTAAAACTGACTCTTAGGCATGCAAGCAGAAAACGTAGGAGTAGGGTCACAACGCAGGATCAATAGTGGCTGTAGCAACAGTCACAGCATGAATAGATAACATATGTTAGGACTTTTTAAGGCAACGATGCTGAATCCGTCACCTCTTCCCAGCAGGTTTACTGAGAAGATGCAGCAAACAGTCAAAAGGAAAAACCAGATGTTGGAGCGCAGCGGATAGGGCACGACCTGCCTTGCTAATGCCTCCCTGACTGTAGGGGGTGCCTGGTGTGGGTGGGACTCACACCGTCTAGGCATTGATGGGCATGTGAGGGGGGGGCGCTGACATGGCTGGAAATCCGGCACCTTTTAGGCTCTGACTGTGGCCCTGGAGGTCTTTGGAAATGTCAATCATGTGCCCTTGGACCCACATGCTGCTACCTTGGCTTTACTTAACTTGGCTCCACAATTCTCCTGCAAACACAAAAAAGGCTCAGAAGAGAACTTAAGGTTGTGAGAAATAGGTATTCAACTTGACACTCTTCCTATAGGTTATAAATCATGCAGACAATCTTGGAAAATGGTCATGTTAAATAAAAAAACCCTGTACCAGTCAGTTACATTTTCCTTCATAAATAGAGCTGTCTGCTGTTTTATTTGGAGTTGTAATAAACCCAAATAAGAAAGAAGAAACAGATAAATAGAATGTGTATAATGAAAAAATTTATAATTCTGGAAAGATTGTATAAATACATCTGTGATGATTTTTAAACCTAACATTGGGAGTAAAAGTGTGCATTTTTACTAATCCATACAAGTTGTATCTCAACCATACTTGCGTCGCAATCAACAAGCTTCTTTCATTATTTCAACTGGATATTTTACCCCTTTAATGGCAGACTTGGTAAAGTTAATTCAAACTGGTTCTTTTAATTTTCTTTGAATAGTCCTGCTGTTAGGCATAGTTCATACATTTTCAACATGATTCAGTGTAAGGCCACTGCCAAAGCTTAATGTTTGCCTGCAAAAATCCATTTCACCGATTTTGATGTGTGTTTGGGATCACTCTCTAACTGAAACATCCAACTGTGTCAGAGTTTTACTCACCAGCCTGGTAATTTGAAGTAAACTTGGACAATTTGGAGATGGTTTTGCACCACTGTGCAATGCACCAGTACCACTGGCAACTAAAGAATCCCACAGGATGGTCCTGCCACAACCATGCTTTGACTATTGGAATAATTTTCTTAGGTTTGAAAGCCGCACCTTAATTTCTTTAAACATTCTTGCTGTCATCGTGGCCAAATAGCTCAATCATTGGTCATCTGACAATGACTATTGGATTCCCCATCTGGGCAGCTGCAAAATTCTAGGATCTTCTTTGTTCTAAATTTGGTTTGACTGGAGCTTGAAGTAAATCCAATCAACATGGGAAGTTTATAGAATCATAAAAATGACCAGGAATGGCTTTGAATCACAAAGATAGAAATCAGATAGAAAAATAAAGAAAAATGTAAACATGGGAAGTATTTAAACCACAAGAAAAGAAAATTCTGATTTACTCACAGACTAGTCGCAAAATGATTATCAGACCTTTTGTATCTTCACATAAATGTAAACGGTATTCTTTAACCGTCCACAAAGCATTTTAGCTACAGGCAGGGGGTTGTCCCGGTTTACCCAGTGCAAGAGTATGTTTGTGTAAAGAAATCTTCCCCTAAACAGCTTAAACTCTTAGTGCCATGCTCTGCACATTAACCTCAAGCTCCTTAGTTTTTTTCCTTAATCTTTAAAGAAACGTTCTAACAAGTTTCGACATTTGTTGTATGATCACAATGATGTAATACAAAATTATCTTTAATCTTATGGCCAGAACAGCCCCACCTTTATCTGAGCAAAGTTTTAAAAGGTAGTGCACTTAAAGCAATGTCCTCTGTCATAAACTCCACTGGTAGATCAGAGAAAAGTGGTCGCCAGGTTTAAATGGACTAATAATCCAAATCCAAATGCAGACCAGTTTTTTACTGGGAGATTGATTTTCTGTCTTTGCTTTTATCTTTTATGTGCTCTCAATTTTTCTTGTAAGTTGATGTGCCAAATCATTCATTTAGTTCCATATCGTCACTCAAACACCATTTGTTTCCTGATTTTCAGTCATCATAAAAGACAGTCCTCTTTGGACCTGAGCACCTTGGAAACCTGCTTAGTCAGTCATTTACAGTTCTGATTGTAAATCTGCATCAACTTTGTGTGGCCGCCCCTAATATTTGATCATAGGTTCTATAGCAAGTTACACCTTAACCATATGCTCTTGGTAGCCATCTACAAACAGTTGGAGTCAGTGACGCATGATGGAGTTCATGACTGGTGAGGCACAGACTCCTCTGGAGTCAGATGTACAAATATATGAACCCAAATTAGAGGCTTATATTTCAATTTTTAACTTAATTGAATTATTTAATTGCTTTAAAAGCTCAGAGGGACTTCATACAGGTGCAGCTCAGAAGTAAAATGAGCTATGGCCTGATGATAACGTGTCTCTTGTCTGTCCACAGGTATGTCTAAAAAATGTTATCTTAGCAACTTAAACTTGGTCCTCATATAATAAAAATAAGTATAGATGAACATGGAAATGCTGTGCTGAAACAGTAACTGTTTTGGAGCATTTGTTCATGGGGTTTCTGTATGTTTTCTTGTACATGTAGCCTGCCCATTTTTGTAAGATTGCTATTGTTGTTACACGTAAATGAGTACTAGAAAAGGGTTCTATTCAAAGCCAGTATTAATTATTGTAATGTGCTACTGAGTTTTCTAACAAGTAGAGTCAGTTGAGCATATTGTAAGCTTGGATAAGTAGTCCAAATCCAAGGTTGGTAAGATCGCCATATTGGTTCTTCTTGGTTGTTCGGTGGTGCGTTTTCCTTCATTTGGCCAAGCGCCAGAGTATAAAGTAGGATCTTTCTTAGCTAATTATGGAGTATTAAAGAGAGTCAACATATTGTTTTTACTTATTTTTACTTTACTTACTATTTAGATCTTAAGACATTTTTATTATTGTTTAATGTCAATTTTATATTATTTACCAGTCTATGTATTATCATTTTCACTTTTCTAAATTTTGTTAATTGTCTAATATGTTTTTGATCTGATTACTCTTATTCATATTATTGTTTATGCTTTTGTGGTGTATTGTATGTTGTGTAAATGTGATGATTGTGTGTCAGAAGTAAAATGAGCAATGGCCTGATAATAACATGTCTCTTGTCTGTCCACAGGCCTACAGCTATAGTCTCTCATTTTGGCAACACAGTCTACGCTAGCTGTGTGCCACTTGGTACTGCCCAGCTTACCCCTAGGGCTGGCGCCGGTAACAAAAATATCCAGATTGTCCCTTACCATTACATTGTGGATGCTAATGTTCAGTCTGTGCTGCCTGTTCAATGCCAAGTCAAATCTGTGTACTCCACTGTTTTCAGATGTACCACTCTGGTTGAAAAGAGCCCTGAAAAGGGTCCTCCTCCCTCTAAAACCTCCTGTTTCGACCAAAAATCCAGTGTAAAAAAAATCCTGTTCCAGTTTTGAGAATTAACCTTTCATTTTGTTGGACCAAATTTAAATAACAGTAAGATTACAGGTTTTATCGGTGAAAACACCCTTGACCTCTGCGTAGCTGAAGAGTACGTGGCGACAAGCTGTTAGCAGTCTTTGCCTATGGAGCTCACTACTGCCCCCTATAGGTGCTGAACTGTACTTTTTAGCGACACCTGTCTATTTTAACTGAACATTTATGGCCGATTAGAAAGATTAAATATGTCACACACATTCATTAAATGTATTAGAGAGACTGTGGAACGTAAGCATGTTTAGTACATGTGTGTTCCAGCATGTATATTGGCGATATAAGAAGAGACAGCAATGGGCATGAGCTAACGGCCTGCATCAGTCAGTGTGTGTGATACAGCGCCATCGTGGTGAGGCACAGCTATTCACTGCCTCACATTGCTATTCTCCCATGTATTTGAATCTGCATTTGCTAAATTCTGCGATTTTGACCGTAAAAATGTTGAAATCACAGAAAACCAATTTATAGAACTTAACTTTTTCTTATCATTGCTAGTATTTTACTCGTCACGATGGCGGGTAAAATAAGCTTTACCTCACCTGCCTTCCCTGACTGCACATCACTGGTTGATGTCAGGATCTGGGGTGTGATCTACCTGCTGCTAACCGTTTCTCCCACCAGGTGCGGTTGCTTAGAGGAGCTGGAGAGGGACAGGTGTAGCTCATCAGGCTCATCAGCTGGGCAGTATAAGAGGAGACTGCCCCTGCGCCCGTTGCGGTACTACTATCAGCCAATCTAAAAATTCTGCTCTTGTTTGAGAAAAGCAAGTTCGAATTTTTGTTTATTCTTGTACTGATCCACCATGTCCTGAAACCTCCAAGTGTTGTTTTCCTCTGAACCAGACTGAGCAGACCTGAGACACAGAGACTCAGTCTGAACCGCGTCCTGGATCGAACCTTTTTGCTGACTGCCCGGCGAGTCCTCCAGCTCAGCGAATCCTGTCCGCCCTCCACTTGGCACCGCCCGCCAGCCACAGCAGTAGAGACTACCACACACACACACACACCCCAGGTTCTGTGGCCTTTCCCCCTGGCGGTGCACCCCGCTCTCACCTGTAAGCCGCACATTCTGTTCTGGCTCGTTTTCTGAGGTCCAGTAGTAACTCTGATCTTCTCCCGCAGCCAGAGGTTTCCAGTCCCGGTCTCCGTCTTCTGGGCTTGTGTTTAATAAATTTACCATCTGAACTTTCCTGTCTCTGGTTGTTCTCTGCATGTGGGTCAGGTCGGCAGTTAACATTATGACAGTTGGGACCATATTGACTGGTTATGATCATTCGTTTTGGCAGACATGGTAGAGTTCATTTGAACGGGTTGGTGACCTTGCACATCTGCTTTTTTTAATAAATAGACCACACATTTTTGAGGGCAACTGATTTCAATGCCATTCTGTAAGTTTAATGTTAGCCTGCTTTATCTATTGCAAAACCAGTTTTGATCTGTGTAGTGGATCATTCTGCTAATCAAATCAGATTGAAGCCTGAACACCTTGCTAGACTCACTTTTTCAAGTTTATGGACCTACTCTCTTTTCTTTTGCTAAAACGGTTTTCTGGTGTTGAATTATCCAGGTATTTGTGAAACTTTGGATTCCTCTTTTTAGTCTTTTCTAATACCCACTGACGTTGGGTATTAAAAGTTTCTGTCTAACCATGGATTATTAAAAACAGTTATTGAATTTGCAATCTAGCAAAATAAAATCCGTCAAACTTATATGTTGCGTTGGCTAAATTTAACAGTCCAGTAAGGGCACTTTGGAGGGTGTTGGTCAAAGCACTTTATGACTGTAATTCCACACAGACCACGAATAACACAAATCGCCAAGAATCCCAAAATTTTCACAAAAGTTCCGGTGTTTATAACTGATTCGTATTTTATTCTTAGTCACTTTTTGCAATTCCTGAACCATCTGGAATTAGTGGCAAAAGTTTTGAGCTGTTCAAAATTTTGGTGCCAAACTTCCAAATGCCTTATAATGCTCCTTTACACAGAATGAGGTGCTGTCAGAAACAACAGTTAATGAAGGGGTTTTTATACAAAGAAAAGTTCTGTCTGAAAATAATTTTCAGGACTTTTTTAAAACATTAAATGTTTCTGAAGAACACAGGAGTTTAGTGGCAGTCTTCCATATTTTGAGGTATCTGTCTTCCTATTTTACAAAGCCCTCTATGTCTTTTGAGAGCACAAAAGGCCTAAAACAATCATGTTTATCCAAACTAAGCCAAACTGGGCATTAAAATTATTCCACTACGGGGGGCAACACAAGGGGCATTTTGAGCTATTCAATAAACTCTACAACAATTTTAGCAAATTGATCTTCTTGAGGCACGTCACTGAAGGCTCGATCTTGTCACCGGTGCATCTTATTACAAACAACTCAGATGTGCTTCGGTTGTGGATGGAGATGCCACTCAGCAGGGCCATTACCTGTCAATCAGTCATTTCAACAGCACATTAATGACCCTCATTATGTATTGTAGCCATGTGGCACCACACTGTGTTGCTACGTCTGTTCCACCATCCTGAAAGCAGATTGAACAGGGCAGGAAGGCACGCTCTTAGTCACCTCCTTTAAAATCTCATTGAGGTAAATGACAGAGGGAATATGTCCAAGAAATAATGTGTGTGTGTGTGTGTTGGGTGGGGGCACTTTAAAGGACTCTGCATCTGCTCGAAAACGTCATTCCAGATGTCCCGTTCTTTACCAGTTTGAGAACTAGCTGCAGAGGGTTAACCGGGAGCAACACAATGGCACAGAAGTAGCCGAACTTCTTACCTCTCAAATATTAAAAGTGTCCATCTTCATAGCTGTCACTTCTGCGTGAAAGGCAGCAAAGGAGAGTAAGTAAATAAAAACAGGACAAAGCTTAATCTCTGTGACAGCAGATAAGATTGGAAAGCTGAAAATAATTTGGAGATGTGTCAAAATAACAGAGACCTCCTTATCTTTTGCATATACATGCAAATCACCACTCATCCTAAACTCCATTTACATGGATCACACAGAGCAACTGACATAAAAAAGATTTTACTGGAGAAATAAATCCAATATGCTATTGTTAAGCAACTACACACACAGAAACTCTTATTAGATGAGTCATTTTGTGTTGGGAGAGTGCCTGATGAGCAGATTAAGAATAAGCAATAAATAAAGGGTGATTAACTGGAAGCAGGAAGCGACAAGGCAATATTAAACATTTACAAATCGGCCCAACGGTACCCTTAAAGCCCAGTAATTAAGAGGATGCATCTAATTTTTTTAACCCTGTCACACAGAGTATAGTGGCATCACTACACATACACAAATATGGCTTTGGCAAACCATTATCTTTTTTCAACTGGAAATACTGTTATCCTTAATCCATTATTTTTACATATATTCGAGCTTTCTCATAGAAAGTTGTGCAAACTATTGCTCATATTTACACTGAAGTGTAAAAAAATAATCAGAACCTTCTTATAAATGCACATGGTGCAACCACAAACTACAATATGTTTTATTGGTATTTTATGTGATAGACCAACACAAAGTACTTGATAATTGCGGGGTGGAAGGAAAATTACATAGGGTTTTCAAATGTTTTCAACGTAAAAACTGGAAAGTGTAGCATTTAGCAACCTTTACTGTGTTACCCCTGAATAAAATCCAGTGCAATCAACTGGATTTACATTTTACAACTAAATAGAATCCACTCATTTCGTGCTTTGTCTCAATACAAATACAGCTGCTCTATAATGGATACAATAACTAAATAAGTAGCCAGGGGGCCCATGGTAACTCTGAAGCAGCTGCAGAGATCCACAGCTCAGGCGGGAGAATTTCTTTATATGACAACTGTTAGTTGCAAGTAGTGGCAACAAGTCAGTTATTGTTAAAAGAAAGCCATAAGAATTTCAGTTTGTGATTGCAACAAGTCATGTTGAGGACATAGCAAACATGTCTAAGAAGGTGCTTTGTCCAGATGAGAATACATTTTACGCATCAATAAAACTACGAGTGAACATTTCTGGCACTTCTTTTTTAAATCCACCCCTAAAAAGATCAAACAAAAACTCAAAAGTGCATATCAGTTAGTGTTTTTGTAACCTGAAGGTAGAGATGTATACTCCTTAAATAAATCTGTCAATGAAGATGTCAAGAACAAAACATGAAGCGTGTCACTCTAAGACATGCACCTTGAAGTAATGTTTAAGCATCTTTGGGCCTCTGCTTTTTAAATTTAGGCTTAATTTCTTATCAAATGAGTCCAGAAAGTCCGTACATGCTGTCTAGGAGGTTTTGTTGGCAGCCTGGGAAGGACGTGGCAAAAATTCATGAACTGCACAACTACTTATGTTGATAGTTTCTCTGGTAGCCTGCAGACTGTATGAGTGTGATTTCTCTCAGTTCACTGCTCTGCTGATATGATCAGAAAGGACATCAGGTGAAGAACCTGCTCTTTTCTGTAGAATGGCGTCTAAGACAAGATCTTCCATTCCGAGTGACAGTAGTGCGGAGCAAATCACATTATGTTGTTGGGCTGTCTACATGGCACTTGAAATGTCTACAAAGTTGCTAATAATTCATTCATGTTAGCTCTGTATAAGAACACCAGGATATTTTTTGGATTCTTTTTTTTTATTATTTTGAAAGCAAAAGACTTGGAAAGAGAAATCCATCCTAAGTCCTTGATTTTTAGATCATCTCTTAACTCCAACAGCGAAAACCATTCAGAGGTGCCTCCATTAAAATTCAGCAATGAACAAATCTCGGCCCTGGAAGCCCAGCAGTATCCAGGCCATTAAAGAGAAAAGTACTCTATGACTAAAGCTGCTGCAGATCAATCTGTCTGGCCTTCAACAGGAACTGTATAACCATATTCAGGCCATGCTTATACAACTCTCAAAACATGTAATCTCAAGACACTTGAGATCTCAGACAGGTCCAATTTAACCAATTAAATTGAGATCCATTAATTTTTCCATTATTCCAGTACAATTCAATCATACAGTCAGTTTCAGATCCAACATACTGTAGAGTTTAACCTAAGCTGCAATATAGTACAGGCAGATTTAATTGATTGTTGAAAGCTAAAAGTTAGAAAGTTGTCTTTATATGAAAAACAGACTCAGCGGGTACTTTCTACATAGACAACATAACAAAGCAAAAGTTGTTAATGGCAGCAAAAGCTGGAATGCCTCACCCAGGAAAGAAACACAGCTAAACAAAAATCTCACTGAGTCAGGGGTACTTTCAATGGGGAAGGAAACAAAGAAAGTACACATAATTAATGGAAGTATTAGCTCAATTAGTGGCTTTGTCCAGGACAAAAATTCAGCCAAAAAAAGATCTAACTGAGCTAAGGGTCCTTTCTATGTGAAAGAAAAAAAATAAACTGCATGTAGTACCTGAATATATTTATAATTATATACTAAAATTAGATTCTACATTTTTTTAATTGCTAATCTGAATAGAACACATACATATATATATATAAATATAGGTATTTAGTGTGCAAATAAGCAAAATAAGGTGTAACTGGGCATAGCTCAGACCCCTAGATGGCGGCGGTGTGTTCCCAATAGAATGCTTGATTACCATGTAATATTCATCAGCCTTGGCTTCAATAAGACTAGAAAAGGCTTGAGGCAAATATGCAACAACAGTCTACAAGGGGTCATTGACAGCAATATTTCTATCAGAGGCTTAATCCAGGAAAGAGGCACAACTAAACAAAGAAGTACTGAGTCACATGTACTTCAGAACAGAAAGTTAATGGCAGCAATAATACCCAACAATGCATAAACAGAGGGTAGAAGGACAGGGAGAAGAGTGAGGAAAAGTGGTTTGCATGTCATACAGTAGCATAACTATGTAGTTCCTTGTAAATAGGCTCTGAGTGATATACTTCCTTCCTACAACATGCCTGCTCAGTTTCAAAGCAGCAGCCGCCATAATTAGCACCCATTAATAATCATTTTGGGACAAGTAATTATGTCATTGTTCATAAACAAGAAGTGTTGATAAGCTAAGAGGCACACTGCAGCAAAAGCCTAACCTCCTGTAATTGTGATGTGTTTTTCATAAACGATCTGTTGGAAAAATACGGTATATAGATTATCAATGTTTAGTTTAAATCTTATTTATGTCTGAAGTTCTACTATAATTAAGATGATTCCTATGATTGCTTTTTTGATGTGAAAAAGTGTTTGTGGAAGGTTAAGAAATGCGGTCTGGAGTGGATCACTCCCTGGACATGACAAGCTTATACCATATATGGGAATGACTACACTTTTAGGTTGAAATCTCTGTAAGAATTAGCTGACCAATTCCCGCTTTTGCTTGTAGAAATATGAGTTGTAAATAAAAGGCCGGTCCATGGATTCTCCCTTTGTGAGAAGGAAGTCAGAGGACTGTCTCACCCTTGCAATTCAAACATACTTGGTTCATTTGTGACTTATTTTACACTTGTCTGTGTTTATCAGCTTTCTAACTCTAACACAATCTTTGCAAGTTTGCATCAGTGTGTGTATTTGTTTTTATCGCACACGACAATAAGCACTATTTGAGGGACTCATCCAGCTGCTGCAGCATTTTAAAGGTCAGACATATTGCATGTCCTCATCAGCTTTTTGCTGAGGCATCGAAGTACACTCATGGTAAACAGCTCTTTCTTTTTGGGCCAGCTGGACTTATCTGTGAAGCTGCAGGAATGAGATAATGTTAGTTTCAATGCTGTGACAGTCCCTCAGATCTGATGTTGAACAGTTCTTCCTATAACTTAAGATGCGAGACTATTTTTCACTCCTGCCCCGTTGTCCCTCAAACTGAAACACTGTCCCAGATTTGACTCGGTCAAATTCTGATATGTCAAAAAACTATTCGGCTGGAGCTTTTCTGAAATGTTAAGAAAGCAGAGCTGCAGTTATCATCACAGAGCCGCATCAGCTATCAATTAAAATACGCAGCCGCATTCCCATATCACGAACAACCTGCATGCCACGATGCTAGTAAAATAAACAGAACAAGTAAAGGATTTTCTTGTATTACCACAGTAGGATACACAGAATATAATGGAAGGTATGTCATGGAAAAGAAATGCAGCCACAACAAAGACTGGGAAACGTTTTATAACTGGGTGAGGCCAGTGAAAGGTGATATCTGAGGGATTTTTGTGAAGTGTGTCCAAGTTTTTTTTTTTTTTTACATGGAGGGGAGCACGATGTGAAGCGACAATGTGAAAGTGAGTCACAAAAGAAATGCACAGCTACAAAAGCCACCTGCTGATCTATGGACTCATTTTTACTCAAACCCAGAGATCACTGACAAGGTAGCAGCAGCTGAGATCACCAGTGTTAAACTTTAAAAGCTTGTAACGTTTTTTTCAAACTTGTTCTATTTCCTTGTTGTGCACTAACAGGCAAAGCAGAGATCGATGAATGTAATGTGAGATCTTTGTTAAATTCAAATGTATGACATCATCATAGTGTTGGTAATTTGTCCCACAATGTCCCTCATAAGCATCCTTATTGTCCCGCATTCGGTTTATTGATATCTGGTCACCCTATGAGAGAGAGGCTCAATCCATTCCGTGAAGCTATTCCTATTGGCTGTCACTAGAAGTATTGCTTTAGAACATTTTCACAATTTGTCTGACACTAAGACCGACACCCCTCCTTGAACCGCCACATTAACGTGCTGGAGGGGTTTGAGTGTTCGAATGATCCTAGAGGCTATGTTGTCTGGGGCTTAAATGCCCCTGGTAGGGTCTCCCATGGCAAACAGGCTCTAGGTGACGGGTCAGTCAAGAACCCCTC
>JAHUTJ010043348.1:0-13252 GCA_036250325.1 Characodon lateralis
TGTAAATTTGTTTTCTGAAATGTAAAAGTGTTTTCTGAAATGTAAAAGTGTTTTCTGAAATGTAAATTTGTTTTCTGAAATGTAAATTTGTTTCGGTACTTGTAAAAGTGTTTTGCCACCGTAAATTTGTCATTTAAACCAATACGAGTTTTCTGTAGATCTGGTAGGTGGCGCCATTTTGTGAAGAAGGCTAATCATTATAATATGTGCTTTTTTAATTTATTTCTTTTGCAGCATATTTATTTTTGTTTAATACAAAATCTCAAAGGAAAATGTATAAAACAGATTTGATATCCAGCAGCCTTAAAAACTGAAATCCAACCTCCCTTTCACCCCCCACCCCATTCCATGACTGTAACAATGGAAGGCAATGGAAGCGAAGGATTACAGTGACAATGTATGTGAGGGGCTGGGTTGCTGTGCGTCACCTCTTTAAATGCAAACTGGGTAAAGTCTCACGCTCCCCTTCTTGCCTCTCTCTTCACCAAAGTGAGGTGTTGCATTTTCACTCCTATAAGACAATGAATTATTTGTTCTCGAGAGAGTTAGGGCCACTGTGCAACTGATGGAGAGGAGAATTGCATACCGCAGGTAGTTACAAGACAGATGATGGTGAGAAAATTTTAATCCTTGGTTCTTTGGTTTACATAACTGAGGAACTATGTGTAAAAATACATAGAAATAGTCAAAATGTATTTTTTTTTGTTTTACTTTGCTTTGTAAGGGGTGTTGTATATTATATTCAAGCTTAAAAATCAGGGGGAGTGTTAGCACTGTCACAGGTTTGAATCTCAGGAGTGCAGGCTTTATCTTGGGAGTATGAATTATCTCCATTTGCCTGATTGGACTTTCTACCACATTCCTTGATCTATGTGTCTGTGTTGGCCCTGTAAGCACTGGTGAATTGTCCAGTATTTTTTAGCCTTCTGCACTTCCTCTATAATTCAGAGTAGGATAAAGTGGGCAGAGAAAAGGAATGGATGATTAAGTTTCAGTGGTCTTTCTGGTTTTGATGTTGCCACAACTCCTGTGCTTATGTCTTCTTTTGTGTGTGTTATTATATGCCTTTCTTTATATGCGTGTGGATTGCAACACCTGCCATTAAGCAAATTACTTTGAGCCTGTGTGTCAGATTTTAAATGCCTTTTCCAAGTCACCATATTTCAGCACAGGACAGTGTGCTGTACAAATAAGGGCGTTAGCAATGGGAGGTGAGCATGAGAGTGGTTTAGCAGTATCTGTTTCAGTCTATGTATAATATGCACTACAGGATTTACTTTCTTTAAGTAACATGTGCTTAAGTCCTTCCAGTATTTATGACATCGATAAGTGTGAGAGTCACTGACCTCTTGCCAGTATGGGAGATGGACTTTGTAGCATTTATTAAAAAAAACATGTAAATCATTGTTAATAGATTGAAGTCATCCTCTTTATAAAAATTACAGTCATGTCTCATGACAGCCTCAATTGTATGTCAGTATAAATTGCCAATCATTACATTTCAAGTAAGGAGAATCTTTGACTGTTTAAGAATAAGGCTGTAGACAGAAGATGGCCTAAGGTATTGGAAACACTTGCATTTTTACCATCTAGGATCAAAAGTGCCCATTAATCACAGATTTAGATTTCCTTTCCTTTGGGCAATATTCATGCTTCATTTGAGTTTAATAAATTGTTTGTGGTTCATGTCACCTTACGACCTTTACACTTGAAATTATACAAGAAGCCACTTTCCCTTCTAGTTTTAAAATAGCAAAACTGTGGCTTGGTTCTGGGTCAAGAGGTTTTGAAAATAAATACTGTAGATCCCGCAAGTAATTCAGTAAATTTTACATAAACTTTGAGCACCTACCAAAGCTCAAAGATCACATAATTTAATCGATTTTTTATTTTTTTTTTTAAAGTAAGGAGTATGCAATGGACTGCTCAAGAAATGCATAGGTTATGCAAGTTTAAAATAAGTTTAGAACTGAAGGACATTTTGAAAACAAGACATCTGAAGAGGAATATGTGATATTTTCCATTTTTGTTTAATAAATGGAATAATAAACTGGAAACTGTGGATTATGTTTTTGCACTTAAGATAATTGTACGCTTGAGTTCAGTTAAAATTCTAGAAGTGATCTAAGGTGTACTTACACTCTTATTACAATAACTGTTGTAAGCAGGCTCCTGTCTCTTGCTGCAACTCTGCTGAAACCGATCATGACTTCAGCTTTTCTCTCTGCAGCGTTAGTACCTAAAGCCCCCCACTGGGTATTGATCATATTCTAGAAAACTTTCCTGCACTATCACAGCTCACTAGATCATGGGTGTGCTGAAACTACATCATGAGTAGGATGCAATTTCAAGATGGAGACAGCCATTGCCGCATGTTTTTTGGAAGATAGGTGTGTTACCTGGTTGCATGTGGTATAGCCATTTTTGGATGAGAGTTTGTGTGAGAAATATCAGCAGACTATAACTTAGCACTCACAAGAGATGAAATTACTCACAGTCAAATATTATGTAATTCATTCAAAAATGGAAAAAAAATAAGTGTTGATGATACAAACGTGTGTCCTTATATTGCAGTTGCTGCAAACTTGGTCTTGACTCCTTTCCAGGATAAGCCTCTTTCCAAGGACATGAGGTTGAATATTTAGACAGAGCTTTTCATCCAAGATCAAGACTTGCCTGACAGAGATAGATGATCAAACTTCTGAGGTTCAATAAATGTTTCATTTTATTTATAACATATGGTATGCTATGTTCAAATAATTATTAGCATTTTTATTTTTTGCCTCTGGGTTTATTATATATTTCTTTAATTTGTAGCAGTTTAATAGTATTGCGTGTGTGTTTAAGCATTAGTTGTTTATGACCATTTTGTTTTTGTTGTTTCATGTTCGTTAATAAGTAATTATTGGACAACCTTTAATTGGTAATAAATCTGACTCTTGAGTTTATTGGTTACTAGTTCTTTTTTTTTTCTTTTTTTTAAACCGTGTCCTGTCCAGCTGTAGCGTTCAGAATTGTTGTCTGAGTGCCAAGAAAAAGCCTAACAGATTTACTTTCACAAGTGGAGCATTACAGCTAACGCTTTAAAGTTCTGCTTGATATTTATAAAAAGAACCTTTATTAGAAACTGCTTTGGGATTATTTCAGTTGTTACTGACATGGAGGCAGAAATGAAAAGGAAAAAAAAAAAGAAGCATGAAAGAGAGAAAGGGAGGGGCAAAAAGGAAAAGGGGAGAGAAGGAGAATAGAATGGAGGAAAGAAAGATGGATAAAGAGAATACAAGATAACACCCTTGTTTGCTTCTACACCTGCAGAAACGTTCATATTACCAGACTTTTTACCGAAAAAAAGTGCACGGTGCTAATCAATGCAAGATGTATTTAGTGGTAAATGCGGCTCAATATAAAACATTTGTGTATCTGTTAACACCTGAATCTAAACACCTGTGGGTCTGAGTGTGAGCGCGCTTGTGTATACAATGTTTCTCCATAAAAATATGCAATAGTGAGTGTGAGGAGCCACAGACCTGGCTCCGTAGGACCCGGGACAGATACAGAAGAGATCTGAGCCACAGACATCCAAAGGCCCCCCAGAGCACAGGAACCCCAAGAGAACCACCGCCGGGACTACCACAACCCCCTCAGAGAAGAGCAGGGGAGAGTCCCAGGGGAACCACCCAGCATCCACAGTGCAGAATCCCCAGGGAGCTGCAGCGACAAGCCCACAGGCCCCGCCGGCAGCCGTCTACGCCCGAGCAGATCCAGCCAGGGACCCAGAGACCCAAGACCCCGGGACATATCACTCCTCCAGCAGTGGCCCGACAGAGCTCAGGAGTCCAGGCCTTATCAAGCAGCCACCGGGAGTGAGCCAGCACACACCAAGCACCCAGCCCTGGATACTGAGAATGACAAGTACACTGGCGGGCAGAGACACCAACCACTGGCAGTGTGGTGGGGATGGAATAGGCCCCACATTTGATGGGGGGCCGAAACTGATCCAGGAGAGGGAGCAGCCCAAGACCCAACCTGACACAAAAAACAGGCACACACAGTCACAATCACACATTCCCACCCTCATGTCCACACATAAAAACACTCACATCCACGCACCCAATGTAAAGACAAACAACATTGGACATTATAAACTCACTCCCACTCTCCATACATACTCTATACTCCCAGGTCCACGTGCCGATACCCCATAGGGACAACCTGCCCCCGGACCCAGGAGGTGGTCCCCCTCCTTCCGGGGTGGAGACAGGCAGACCGCCCCAGCACCAGCACCAGCACCTGAACCAGGCTAGCCTGGACTCGTGCATGCGCCTGAGCGACCCCGGCCCGGACCCTGACCCCCCCACCCCAACCCCAGTCCCCAACGACCCCCATCCTCATCCTAAGAGTGAGGCATGTACAAAGAGGGGTCTAGATGGTCCAAACCAGCCCGCTAACCAGAGCTGCCACAAAATAAAATAGTCCCAACCCCCCAATGAATTCCGATCCCAACCCCATGAGCCCCTCACCCCCAATGAACCCCGACATGAATTTCCCCACAGGGCCACCCCCAACCAGGACACAGATATCGAACACATGAGCCTGAACCCAAAGCACATGGGCACACCCTTACAGGTGAGCTTCATCCCTGAAAAGCTGACGCACCAACACCCGCACAGCGCAAGCTCCACAAACAGTCCTGCTCCAAGCCCCGTCCCGGCCCCAAAACAAAGCAATGCAAGGGCCCCGTGCAACGCTACCCCAGGCACAACAGGGCAGACACTATCGAGCACCGAGCTCATAACGGAACCCCCAACCTCACACCAAGATGGGACAAACTCACCTAGCAAGAGGTCCCCGGCCAGCAGCAAGCACTCGGGGCGTCCCCCTCCATGCCCACGCAAACACACAGACCGCACACCAAGATGGGGCAAACTCACCCGGCAAGAGGTCCCCGACCAGCGGCAAGCACTCGGGGCATCCCCCACAACGACCCGCAACCACACAGACACACCACATCCCTGCCACTGCAACGATAGCCCAGGTAGAAACATTATCCATCTCAGCTCTACCATCGCCGCTCAGCCGATCCAGATGCTGGTGACCCCACATCCAAGAAGAGGACACAACCCCCCCACCCACACGCTGTAGCCCCCCACGCCACCCTCTAGCCTGCCGCCTCTACCCCCCCACCCCCCAGACACAACTGCCAGCAGACTAATTGGTTTATGACAAGAAGCATTTTACATAGCTTAAAATCGCTTCAGAAAAGTCTTGTGAATTCCAAGGACTCCAGTGATAAATGTGCAATAGGTTTTGCTGCCCATGGTGCTGAAATGGTTAAATTATTTCCTAGTTGGGTGTTTACAACACAACCCAAATCTTTAGGTTGTTCCTTTTCTTTATATCAGTTGATCATTTGTAACATATGCTTTTACTATTCAAATAATTTCATAAGGATTTGGCAGTGACAAGTTTTACAATACAACATAAAGGTACTGTATCAAGAAATCTCCTACCATAATGATACAGTTAACCTCAATATTATTCATACAACTGGGAAATTTTGGTTTTAAGATATACGGTGTGGATTTCAAGCAACACTTGAAATACTAGGAAACAACTTTCTTAGCAGACCAATGTGTTTCGTCTAAAATGGCACTGATCTGGGTCATTTAGGTTTAAAGTAATCTTTTAATTTTACCAACGTGTTTCTTCTGACCGGAAATCAGTGGAAACATGCAAACAGCTTCTGAGCAATGATTGTTGCAATGGGATGTTTTGATTGATTATTGAGTAGCGTATAAATCATTTTCGACACGCCATTTGTATTAAAGTTTTAAATTAAAACCCCTTTTATCAAAATACTCCTTTTTCATTGTTTTATTGTCTTTTGATGCCTTTCTCATTTCCTATCAGAAGCAAAGTTCTTGATTGAAAATAATTTTAAGTCTAATTCTGCAAGAGGTATAAATAATTTTGGGCTTAATTGCAGCAGTTTAGGTAATAACAACAATAACAACAAATACTCTCGTACCCACATGGAAAGATTTGGAGAAAAAAAGTACATATATTTCAGAGCACAGAAACTGCCAGTCCTCACCCAATCATTCCCTGCCCACTGGATGATCTCACCTTTCGCAGAGTCTGTCCATGGCTCTATTTATAATCCTATCACTAAGCTCACACACACCTCTGGTTTTTTGTTGCACTCTTCCACATCTATATTTGCAGGTATGTGTGTGTGTGTTTGTGTGTCAGTGTCATGGTGGGGATGGATCCAAGTTTAGAGTCCCAGCAAGGTTTGCTTCAGTGTGATAACAGCCTGTGATTTGTATCTGTAGATGAAGCTCCAGCATAATAAATGTTCTCTACCTCTCACCTTCCCCCATCTCTTACTCACACTCTTCTTCTGACTCTTACGTACTATTTCTCTGTCTGTCTTCCTCTTCTGGGCTCTTTGTCATGCTGTCTTCCTATTCCTGATTAAAGTTTCTAGTTTATTTTTCATTCAGCTCTATTTTCTTATGTAACTTTTTTGTTCTGGTTACTTTTGTATTGTTTACTGCTTTTTTTGTGCAGACATGCACAAGGACACACACACATATGCAAGCAGACTACGTAGTCAACAGTGAGAAGGTGTCAGTACTGTTCTCAGGTCAGTTGGATTTGATCTTCTCCACTTTCTGCTTTCACACATTAACAGGCAGCCCCCAGGCTGAAACACAGGAAAAGAGATCCCACACACAGTACGAGACATTGCAGTCTAAACACTGGACTTAGACATTTCACAGCAATGGCATGTATCTGCACACAACAACACACAATCACTTTTATCAAATGTACTTCTGAAAACTGAATAACAGCCACTAATTGATCATTTATTAATAACTGCTTACTTTTAGAGCTTAAGAGCATTATGTCTGGCAATTCAAATCTAAATAGAAAAAAATCAGTTTCAAACTGTCACTTTCTGTGCTGTCAGTTCAGTTTTGTTCAGGGTGAAATATTTAGGACTCACCAGAACAATTCCTTGCTGCAGCGGATCTGTAATTTTCTGCTGGTGTGTCAAAAAATTCAAACATCAGCATTGGGTGAGGATAGGTTCTATTCAATTCTCCTCTCCCCAGTCAGTCAGTCTGCGTGTTATCCTCTTTAACTCTATCCTCATCCTCATCTCAGCTTTGCCTAATACATTCCGCTGCAGGGAATAGGTCTGTTACCAAATTGCTATCTTCTTGCTTTTTCTTATGTCTATAGTTTTACTGACTGTTTGTCTTCTGCCTCATTCCCACAGTTTCTGTGTTCTTTATGTCTGTTAATTTTTCAGGCTTCCAGTCTCATTATCAGCTCTACAGTACATATGATCCTTCCTTCCTGATCCACATCACTCCTTTTTGGTAGTTTCCCTCTTCTAAACTTCTCAGACTGTTTGTTCAGTGACTGAAGTAGTACTGAATAAAGCCAGGGTATATATTAGGGATATAGCCAAAGCTTTAGCACAGTTTATTTTTTTCATAATGAACTGCAGCCCAATCCTCACCTCCATCATCTTTGGATCTCCTCTTGTGGAAGTGGAAAGAAATCAATTTTTACTCTTATTAGGGCAGCGCTGCTCCTGCTTAAGTCTCGGATACAAGTGTGTGCATATGTGATCTTGTCTGTACTCCTTCTCCAACTTCTGGCATCTTTCCTTCTTTTCCCTTTCCCTAATGTATGAATCTCTCCTTCTTTCCTTTGTGTTCATTTTTCATTCGTACTCGTCTCCCAGTGATTATCCCACTGCATATCAGAGGCTCTTAATGAAGATTCACAACATTTTCCCCTCCCAGCTAATACCTTATCAAAGGAGAAATCTCGTTCCAGAAAATCAATTTTCTTTCATATTATTAAGTCCTCCTCTACTGCACTTGCATGCGTGATTCCTTTGGTTTAGCGCTGCAAAGCAACAGTGAGAGACTTAACCCTACGAGCCCTGAAAACTCCAGCAACACACACATATCTGATATCTCTTGTTACTTAAGCAGATATAAGGACCAGGGTAAGAGGAGAAAATGAAACAGTTTATTGAAAAGAAAACTTTCCAACTTCATCCCAAAAGTCTTCAAAAGATTCTCCACAATTATTTTCAAATTAATTTGATGTCTGTTCCTCAATTTCTACTCTGTTTGTTAAAATTCCAGTAATAAAATCACAAATATTTGTAAATTTGAGTTTTAAAGATGCTATATAGGCTAAAACTCTCTCTCTTGTTTTGGTATTGTAACAGTCCCCAGAGCTACCACAAGTTGTGCTTTGCTCTTGGGTAACACAGGTTAGATGGACCATTCTTCTTTCAATAAGCGCAAAAGAACTAAAAATCAATAAACCAAGGTCAAGGTAATGTTACTAATCTCACCAGAAGAAATTTGTATGTCAATATAAGTCAGCAAGAGGTTGGAGTTATTTATGGGGCTCAAGGTATGTTGGCTCTTCTCTTACTGCTTTGTTAGTCTTTGGCAGATAAGAGACAAAGACATTTTGACTAAATGCACTTTTGCTTTTTGCTTTAAAGGAAATTTTGAAGAAAAATAAAACTTATAACTAAAACCTATTTATAAAATGGACTTGATGCAGGAGACATCTATCCAGTCTCCATGATAATGAGACAAAAAGTCTCACTCACCTTAGTCCTTGTTTTCCTCTAGCTGTGTTTGTAGTTTGTTTACCTTCATTTTTCATTACTTTTCATTACTTTCATTACTTTGTAAAAGACAGTGCTGTGAAAAAGTATTTGCACCCTTACATATTTCTTCAGTTTTCATCCTTTGTTCCACCTACATTTTTCAGATGATGGAGCTCATTTAACCACCTGACAAAGATAACCTGAGTAAATACAAAAGGTGGTTTTGAAATGATTTCATCAGCGGAAAAAAAGCTTTCCACACCAATCTGACCCAGGGTGCACAAAATAATTTCTCCATTGTTAAATCAGTTTTGAAAGTTGCGTTCTACATGATAGTCATACCTTTTGAAAGATTTGCTTCACATTAAATCTGGTGTAAAACTAACACAGCATTTCAGATAAAGAAGTGGAATACTATGTCAAGCCTGGCGGTGGTAGTGTGATGGTCTGGGGTTGTTTTGCTGCTTCAAGAACTGAAGCTTATAGAGTGGACTAGTTAAAATCTGGATTTAAATCAATTTGAGATACTGTGACCTTAAACAGGCGGTTTATGCTTAATAAGTGTTCAAAGTTGCTCAAAGAAGTGCAATGAGTAGGCCAAAATTCCTCCACATAGATGCATTAGACTCATTGCCAGTTACTGCAAATGCTTAATGTTGGTTTAAGTCACTGAGGGTGGCACAATCCATGATTAGGTTAAGGGGGAAATTACTGTTTTACATAAAGCTGGCTTGGTTTAGAGGGCTTTTTTCCTTTAATGAAGCTCTTTACAGGAAGGGTTTGAGCAGATTCTACCTAAGGAGATTGAGATCTTTTAGAGTGCAGGGGACACTCCTTAAAGGTGCATAGCGCAAGTTTTTAAGTTAAATATTATTAGTTTTCTTTCCCATACATGCCTTTCCAATTGCCCGACATGTAAAATTAGTTATCTTCTATTTACCGCAGTTATCTTTACAGGCTAGATTAGTCAGTTAATTAGAGAGTTATTCGGGCCGAATTCTCAGGGTGTGCGCATAGGTGTGACGTGCTGCTCGCTCTCGTTTACCCTGCTACTATTATGTTGAGAGTCTCCGCTGCTATGATACTTTAGCGAGAGAATGAGAGAACACGGGAATACTTCTAACTTTCTTACCTCAGAAGACATTACGCCTGTAAAGAACCAACTGAAATCGCAGAAAACAGCCTTTTTTCTCTTCTTTCATGCACGTGCAAAACACTGGTGTCATTTAAACTTGTCGCCAGAGGGGGCAGACTTCTGCAAAAATCATGGATCTTGCGCTATGATCCTTTAAGAGCTTTTTTCACTCTGTGGTGGCATCACCCATCATTTATGGTGTTATGTGTTGGAGCAACAGCTTATCCACAGCTGTGGACTTCCACCCTATCCATTAAGCTATTGCAGAACTGGAGAGCTTCTTAGATGACAGACTGCTGCATCCTAGGTGCACAAAGGAGAATAATTGCAGACCCTTCCTCCCAGTAGTTGTTAGACTTTATAATGTCACTGCTGCCAACCAGCACAATAAATAAGTTTTCCATTTTTTGTAAATAGTGTGTTGTAGTTTTGTCATGCTGCTCACACACCTGAATTTCCCCACTGTAGGACAATGAAGGCTATTTCTATTCTATTGTATTTTATTCTATTACATTCTATTCGATTTTATTTTTGTAAATAAAATCGTTATTTGAGAGCTGCTTTTTCTGGTTAATTGGTTTAAGGGGGAAATACATTTTTAAAGCACCATACATACATAGATCTATTGGCTTGAGATCTGATGACTGTGGAGGCCATTTGAGTACAGTGAACTCATTGTCATGTTCAAGAAACCAGTCTGAGATGATTCGTGCTTTATGACATGGCGCGTTATCCTGCTGGAAGTTACCATCAGAAGAGGGGTACACTGTGGTCATAAAGGGATGGACATGGTCAGCAACAATACTCAGGTAGGCTGTGGCGTTGACACGATGCTCAATTGGTACTAAGGGGCCCAAAGTGTGACAAGATAATATCCCCCACACCATTACACCACCAGCAGCCTGAACCGTTGACACAAGGCAGGATGGATCCATGCTTTCATGTTATTGATGCCAAATTCTGACCCTACCATCCGAATGCCGCAGCAGAAATTGAGACTCATCAGACCAGGCAACATTTGTTCAATCTTCTATTGTCCAATTTTGGTGAACCCATGCAAACTGTAGCCTCAGTTTCCTGTTCTTAGCTGACAGGAGTGGCACCGGGTGTGGTCTTCTGCTGCTGTAGCCCATCCGCCTCAAGATTCGACGTGTTGTGTGTTCAGAGATGCTCTTCTGCATGCCTTGGTTGCAACGAGTGGTTATTTGAGTTACTGTTGCCTTTCTATCAGCTCGAACCAGTCTGGCCATTCTCCTCTGACCTCTGGCATCAACAATGAGTTTGCGCCCACAGAACTGCCGCTCACTGGATATTTTCTCTTTTTCGGACCATTCTCTGTAAACCCTAGAGATGGTAGAGCGTGAAAATCCCAGTAGATCAGCAGTTTCTGAAATACTCAGAGCAGCCCGTCCGGCACCAACAACCATGCCATGTTCAAAGTCACTTAAATCACCTTTTTTCCCCATTCTGATGCTCGGTTTGAACAACAGCAGATCGCCTTGACCATGTCTACATGCCTAAATGCATTGAGTTGCTGCCATATGATTGGCTGATTAGAAATTTGCGTTAATGAGCAGTTGGACAGGTGTACATAATAAAGTGGCCAGTGAATGTATATTTTTAGTGCTGTACCTCAATGTACCTACTATGAATAGTTTATCACATAAATTGCAACAGTGATCAGTTTTCTTTTTGTTTATTGTTAAGTGTGTTTTTAATTTCTCTTCCAGCATACTGTATTTTTCATTTTACAGGAGACTGTAAACCTTGACATTGACAGGAATACATATGTAGAGATTTTAGCTTAAGTATACGCTGGCAGAACCTTATTAATTTCTTATTATAATCATGAAATAATTCATTGTAAGCTAATTGAAATCATCCAGGAAATGTTGCCAACTCAAAATGACCTTAAGTCTGCTCATAATTGATGCATAAGGATTATGTTCCTTGGTGCAACCAAAGGTTTAGGTCCATAAGTTTTCCTAGCTCTGCCTGCCATGTAAGGTAAGGTAAGGTAAGTTTATTTATATAGCGCTTTTCAGTAACGAGACACTCAAAGCACTGTATACTGACTAATAGTCCAGGAAAGGATCTAAATTCAAGACTGATTTAAAAATACTTAAAATAAGTAAAAACTTACCAACATTTTTGCAGCAATTCTTGCAGTGGTCCACCCGGGGGTCATGTTCCTGTGCTCTAGGAGGCCCTTGGATGGTACTCTGATCTCTGTGTCTGCCTCAGGTCTTGGAGGGCAGGTCCATGGCTCCTCACGCCCGCTATTGAATATTCTTATGGTGAAACCTAATATACACAAGCACACTCACACATACAACCATAAGTGTTTGGACTGAAGTGTTTACAGATACACAGATATACCGTAAATTCCGAACTACAGAGCGCACCTGATTAAAGCCGCATGCTCGAATTTTAGAAAGAAAATCAATTTTGTTCTTGTACAAGCCAGACCAGATATTAAGCCACGGGTGTCCCATGTTGTAAAATTATTTACACAGGAAGATATTACACGTGAGGAATTTTTAACTTTGAACTTAATCCATATGGTACTATCAACAAATACTTATTGCAATACTTTTTTTCGAGCAGTGCCTGTAACACGGCTACCTTTAAATATACATACGTTATCAGTAACACACAAATTACGTTGCTTATGCTTTTTTACTGAACAGTGCACGAACAACATTCCAATATCTCCTAACTGATATACACTGTAGCCTACCAGGTCAAAGTCATTGATCGCCTTCTTCATCTTCTTCCTGCGCACTGAAACCAAAGTCCTGTTATTCATTGTCCGAATTGAACAGCCTCAGGATCTTGTTACTCATTTCAGCCTCTTCGTTGTCGCTCTCATTTGAGCGCACCCGGTCCCGTTAATTGCGCAGCAATCCAGCCTTTCGAAATCCGTTGGTGATTTTCCATGTTGATGAGGCTGAATATAAAAGTGTGATTTACAATACCGGTAATTGAATTGTGAAAGTGCTCTTGATTTATCGCACAAGTTCATTGGACCTCTTTGAACTACTCATCAAGTTGATTGGTCTACTGTTACCAGGCAAAATGTTTTTGGCGGCATGAAAAACAACCTGCATTAGCCGCACCGTTGTATAGGCCGCAGTGTTCAAAGTGTGGGAAAAAATTTGTGGCTTTTAATCTGGAATTAACGGTACTCTAAATTGAGCTGTAGTTGCCAATGAATACATCTTGTATTAATTTGTACTGTGTACTTTTCAGTAACGTTGATGTTGTTAAATATGTGTTTGTTATTTGTCCCTGTGTTTTTTTCTTCTTCTTTCTCTCTCTCTTTCTACAGAGTTGGTATAGCCAGACCTCTAGGGTGTTCTTGTTTTCTGTTTATCCTTCTTTCTCTCATCTATTCTTATCTCCTCTCCCTTTTAACCTTTGCCTCATCTCTCTCTCTCCCTTACTTTCTTCTTTTTTCC
>JAHUTJ010043349.1:0-13243 GCA_036250325.1 Characodon lateralis
TGCTGGAGGTTTCTTCCTGTTAAAAGGGAGTTTTTCCTCTCCACTGTCGCTACATGCATGCTCAGTATGAGGGATTGCTGCAAAGTCAACGCCAGTGACTGTCCACTGTCTCTACATGCTCATCAGGGAGGAGTGAATGCTGCAAGTCACTGACTGGATGCAATCTGCTGGGTTTCCTTAGACGGAAAAACTTTTTATCCAATTTGAATAAATAACTGAATCTGACTGCACTGTTCAATGATTAACCCACTGTTGTGAAGTGCCTTGGGACAACATCTGTTGTGAATTGGCGCTATATAAATAAAACTGAATTGAATTGAATCTTGGCAGGGCTACGGTGGGACTACTGCCTATCTCCAGCGGTCACTGGGGGATAGGCTGGCTACGCTTTGGACAGGTTGCCAGTCTTTCACAGGACAACACAGGAACACAACCATACACACCATACCTAAGGGCAATTTCGAGTGACCAACTAACATACATATGTTTGCACTGTGGTATTAACTTGAGAGAATTCAAAAGGAGAACATAAAACTCCATACAGAATTGTTCTGGTTGTGATTGAAACCCAGGACCTTCTTGCTGCAAGGCAACAGTGCTAGTATAATAGAAACCCAACATGCATGGTGCTTATTCTGATTAACTGCATGTTCAAAGTAAAAGCTGTGTTGGGGTTTCATTTTGTTAGAAAAACATGTCCAACAGGCCGGGATGTTGCAAATGTATTTGTTGGTTATGGCGAATTTCATTCGGAAATTGAAAATGAGTTGTGCCAGACATGTTTCAGAAGATCAGAGTGCTTTGATGAAATAACTGATTGGAGAGGGAAAACATGCAAGTAGACAAAATGATTGGCTGCTCAGCTAAAATGATCTTAAATGATTTAAAATGTAAAACCAAAACAAGAAAGATGTTGACGAAAAACAACAAACTACCATTCAAATGTATAGAAGCAAAGAAGTAGCCCATGATCAGCTCTGTGTTGATCCAACAAGTTCTAGTAATCTGATTACTGTACCAATTAGAAGATGCCTATGTAGTGCCAAGGTATCAGCAAACCCACCAAGCCCCATTGTTGAAAAAACTGATGTGCTGATGATTTTGCAAATGTTTTCATAGAACATATTGACTAGCCTGCAAAGAAAAGGAGCAAAATGTTATTTTGGATCTAGGGCGCAGTTTGTCAGTTATTTCCCTCAAATTCCCCTCAAACACTTAATTCAAACCACAGTATGCTGTGAGGCATGGTGGCTCAGGAATGAATGTTTCTCACACTATGGTGATGGCCTAATTGTTACAATACCAGGGATCATGAATCAGTTTTAATACATTAAAATACTTCAGTGCCCTTGAAGTGAATGTTTTAATAAGAAAGTGACCCCCAAAACACCAGTAAACAAGCACCATGTTGGTTTGGGACTAAAACGATTATAGAGTGGCCAGCCCTATCCCTGAACCTTAATTCAGTAGAAAACGTGGGGTGACATCGAACACTGAGGAAAAACCAAGACATGCAGAAGATTTGGGGGATAAAAACTATCATAGGAAATTTTAGGTTAAGAATCTTTTAAACCCACTGCTAATAGTTTGAACAAAACAGCACAGAACCTGCTAGCTGATACAGTTTCACATCTACACCCAAAAAGATGAAGACATTTCTTCTGGCTGGTGGTAATTACTGCCGAGTTGAATGTGTTATCGTGATGCTGAGCGGAAGGATGCCAGGCAACAGAACCCATACAAAACTGATCAAATCGCAATGCAGCCAATGACAAAACCTGAAATATGCCAAGAAAGGATCTCACATCTTATCAGATTTGTCACTCTAATTCTGAATAGAGCAATCAATCTTCATAGACTGAGACAAGACATGATGTGTGAAACCTTAGAGTGTGGGTGGGAGGGGCAGCAGTTATCTCAATAACATGGCACACCTGCCCAGGAGAGAAAGACAGGATAACCCCAGGACTTATTTGTCCTTGTGTGGCTACTCGGAGGATAACGTGCATCAGTCAAATATGTCCCAAAGCCACTTGACGTGAAGCATTTCAGTTCCATCGACGTAGTAACACATTGCAAAACTCAGTAAATAACTCCCACAAATGGCCTCCCTGAACAATCTCACATAAAATAAAATGATAATCATGGTATTTTGGAAGAGTAAACAAAGCTTTGGTGTAAAGTTAATCATTTATAGATGATGATCAACATTTAACCTTAATTCGTGCACTTCATAAATGTCAAATAAATTAAGCAGATTTATTTTAAAATCAGTCTACTCTGAGACAGGTAAGGCCAAATCAGCTTCAACAATCAATGTAAGAGTGTTATTGAGCATTGTTTTTTAAACGCCCTTTTAATTTTGAGATAGTTTTGCTTAAATATTTCAATTTTACGCAACAATATAGCATTTTCTGTATTTGCTTTTGCTTTGAAGACAAATCTTTCATGGTAAAACTTTCCCTTATTGAAGATTGAAAGGATATTATTTTGAAAAATGTGTAAGCATCTTTCATCACTGCTGTAAAGAGACCAGTCCTGAGGCGCTTTAGGTCTAAATGGAGATTCAGTGCAGTTATTGGACTAATCTCTGAAAAACAAGTTATACACTGCTAAAAATCAAAGGTTGAGTGCCTCATACATAGATGTGATACTACCGCCATCTAGGGAAATTTTCTTCTAACTGCAAACCAGGTCTTGTGGACACTTTATGCAGTGAATCCAACTTTACATTGAGCACAAATTTGTTTCCTTTTTTAGCAGTTTTATTAAGATTTTGCCAGTTTTATTCAGACATTTTCTGTCATCATAGTCCATTAGCACTAATGTAGAACGTCTGCAGATTATGACAAAGCCATCTCTAAGCATTGATCATGGAAGCAGTTAAAGGGTCCATTGTAACCCTGGAGGAGCTGCAAAGATCCATAGCTCTAGTGAAACTAACCCTGTACATCACCCTAAACACAACCCCTACAGTGAAACATGGTGTTAGCACCATCATGCTGTGGGGACGCCAGAGACAGGGAAGCTGGTCCGAGTTAATGAGAAGATGGATTAAGCTAAGAAATCCTGAAAAAGATCTAAGACTGGAGGGAAACAACCCCAAACACGTAGTCAAAGCTACAGTGGAATTGGTTAGACAAAAGCATATTTATGTTTTACAATGATCCAGTCAAAGTCCAGACCTAAATCCAACTGATAGCATGTGTGCCGAAATGTGCAGTGTTGGTAAAGACGTACCCAGAAGACTTGCAGCTGTAACTGCAGTGAAAGGTGATTCTACAAAGCATTGACTCAGGGGTTGTGAAAACAAATGTATGCCACTTTTCAGATTTGTATTTGTGGAAAGTTTTGAAAACCATGTGTCCTTTTCCTTTAACTTCTTATTTATGCACTATTCACTGGTTGGTCCATCATATAAATTATAATGGAATAATTGAAGTCTGTGGTTGTAATGTGACAAATGTGAAAACGTTTGAGGGTTAGCAGTTTTTCCTAATTGTCAACAGCTTGGTTTGTGCAGTCTAATATGTACATGATGTGGATCACATGGCAAACGACCTATAATTGCATGCAATATTAATAATTGGAAACATAAGAAACTTGTACCAATACATAAAACACTCATAGTGTTTGAGGAATTAAAAAACAACAAAAAACAAAACAAGCAGAAAATTCTCATTCCTTTAGAAAATACAAAGCCATAAAACAGATTTAAGAGTACCTACCTACATTGCCTGTGGATTGGAAATATAAATGTCTTTACTTACAGAAAACAGCTAAAGAAGCATTAATATGTTATCACAAGGAGACCCAGGGGATCTCTAAAGTGTGCTTTTCAGTGATGTATCTGCTTTTTTCCACTTAGTGTCTGTGGAGACATAAATGTACATAATGAACTTAAACTGAGGGAAAACAGAGCAGTGGAAAACAAATCTGTCAAAGTCTAAAGGAAAACTACAAAATCTCCTAAATATTTTAAAAATTGTCAATTAAGACCATTTTAAATAATAATAAGAAGGTCTGGCTTCTTAAAGGTATAAATTAGGCATAGTTTCAACACAGCCCAATTTTTATTTGTTCTTAAATGTATGAATTTTGTGTAGGAACATTGACAGTTAATCTTTTAGTTTTAGACTTAATACATATGTGTCAATTACATAAAAAAAGGAAGAAATCAAAACATTATTAGACAGGGCTGCAAGTTGGTATTGTTGCCTTGCAGCAGCAAGAAGGTCTTGGGTTTTTTCTGCATGCTTTCCATGTTCTCCCCAAGTGTACGAGGGTTCTCCCTGGTACTCCAGGCTACCTCCCACAGTACCAGAAACATGACAGGGGTTATTGGTCTCTCTATGAATGCATGTTTTATTGTCCCGTGTGTCTCTGTGTTGCCCTGTGATAGCCGGGCCAGAGCGTACGCTACCTTTCGCTCTATTACTGCTTGAGTAATAGAGTGAGAGGCATTCATCCTGGACAGTGGATGGATGGATGCATTAAAAATGTTGACATTAGAAGTTAAAATCTGTAATTGTATTTGTTCAGTATATTCTCTTCACATTGAATATGAGAGAAAAGCTTTAATTGAGACATAAAACAAAAAGCTACAGTGGGATTTTTCAATTTTACATTTGTACACTGTCTCTACGTTTACTATTAATGACCAGTAGATGGTGCTAATGAATTTTGGATATTATTCCCCTCTTCCACTGAATGATTTTTATTTTTTTCAGTAGTTTTGATATAAGGATTGATATTTTTTATGATTTATATAACTTTTAAGAATGTTTGCAGATTGTATTTGTTTATTGGTTTATATTTAGAGTTCATTTGAAGCAAAGGGTTGGAACATTGATGTTTTACCTGGAGATACACTTTCCACATTATTTTTATGTTACATGACATTTACAAACACACGTTCCCAGTGATAGACCGAACTTTATTTGCATTCCTTTTGATCTTGCTATATTTGCTTCTTTTGGAGCAAAATGTATGAGCTAGGAATTATTTTTTCTTATTTAATTTTTTATTTTCATCTATCTTACCAACATACAAAAAACACACCCCGACTACTTACATAAAATCACCATCCAATACCAAAAAAAGTAAAAAACAAAAAAGAGAAATGGCACATCCTGATAAATTATGCAGCGAGCGCTCTATTCTGTGATCTTATAAATAACATAAATGGACCCCATAATTGGTTTGTGTTTACCTGGACATTGTTTAACTTCGCAAATAGCAATTTCATCTTGTTTGCTTAAAAGATTTTTATAAAACCTCGATGATGAATGTAAATTACCAGGCGAGCTCAATCAGTCCCTGATCATTTTGTTTCTGTATCAGTTTTAGACCAATGGCGGAGTTCACACTACTCCTAAGCTGCAAATACTTCGAAAAATCCCCTTTATCTGTCATATTAAAAGCTTCTTTTAACAGACTAAAGGGAAGAAATGTATCTTCCACATATATGTTCTCCGTTTTTGTACTCCTTTCTCTACCCATTTACGCCAAAAAAAGGGAGATTTTTCTAGAAGTACAACTGGATTATTCCACATTGAGGAATATCACTGTTTATAAGGACCGATTCCAAGTATTTCATGTGCTTTGGTCCATGCCCACTGTGAAGGCTGCAATATTGGGTTTTGCTGTGATGTACCAACAGATTTTTGTGAAAGAAGTTGACAGAGCGCTTTCAATCCCAACCCAGCAAGATCTCACTAATAGTTATCGGTATCATCATAGATATACAGTGAAGCAAGAAATACAAAATCTTGTGAAAAAGGTTCACTCCAATGTGCTAAGAAGTTCACAATTTAAAATACTGGCTGCAATTATATGTATTTGCAACAGCTGTGAAAAAGCTGTGGGGGAGTAAAACTTACAAATGGGTCAAAATGTTTGAGATGGGTTTCTGCTAATAATATTGCTAATATAATGCAAATTTGAGAATGAAAACACCTCTTAAGGTTACTTTAACATAAACAGTCATATACAAAATCCTATAATATTAAAAGTTCATTCATTTAAGTAGCTCAGTTAAGTAAGTGAAACACATTATATAGATTATTACACACAGATTGATGTTTTCAAGCCTATATTTCTGTTAATTTTCATGATTTTCCACATACAACTAATAGAGACACATTTGAGAGTAGAATATTACACCAGATCAATAGAAAAACATTTTTAATGCAGAAATTTGGGCTTAACGAAAAGTATGTTTAATACAAAAAAACGTAAAGTTATAAAAACATACAATGCTTTTGCACATTTTGACCATCTCAGCATTTGTTTAAGCGAAAAGTTAATTTCAACCTGGATTTGGGAGTATGGGAAGCGGTAGGGTTTGATTTACAGTCTGAGAGACAAGACGTTTGAGTTCTATGATGCACAGCTATTTAATAGCATCTCTGTACAAACTGTGAAGATCATTCCTCTTCTTTGTTTAGACTAAGCAGATGTGTATTCCTTGTAATCTGTTGTTTTACCCTTTAATAAGACAGAAACAAAGCTCACAATCAAACTGAAAAGTAGAGTCCTGTATAGTTATTATAGAGATCAAACCAAACACAGGAGTAGAATCTCAGCAAACATGGACTTTTGACTAGGTTTCTGTGGGTGTTCTGTAAAAACAGTGTGGACCTGGCAAGCCAACACGTATGTCAGAGATTTTCTTGCATGGGCTTTGTGTTTAAACCCATATGAGGATTTCCTTTTCTTGCTGATAACTCATACTTGGATTCATATAAAACCTCCCATTGCAAGTTTTCAGCAGGTTGGCTTAAATGATTTCTGTGAGAACCCCACAGTGGGACCTGTCTGCTAACTACCTACACATGTGTACCAGCTAAAGTTGGCTGAACAGAGTAAGGTTCAAGTGTAGCCGTGGTGTTCAGATCATTTAACCGTCCTAGGTACCATTACAAAAGTTGGGACACGTGTGCGCCATGATATGATGCTTTAATTTTTGAAATCTTTTAGCTTACTTCATGTTGTAAGACCGCTGTCATTAAATGATTTCTTGATTCTACAGGTCTAGTAGTAATCAGCCCTGGGGTGTGGAAGGTGAAATTTAAGCCAGGTATTCAAAAATGTGTTCAACCTTGGTTAATTCACGACTGAATCTGCTAACAGCATTTTTATGGCACTGTACATGATTATCTTTTAATGTAGCTGATATCTGATACATTACTGTGCAGTGAAAACTTTGTTGAGATAAAGGAATACATTAAAATACTATAATTTAAAATCTAGCTGTCTTTCTGTAAGCATTGCAGATTGAAAACAAACCAGGTTCAAGTGTGACAGCAGACTTGCCATCCAAATACACCTCGAAAGGTTTCATTTAGTTTTTCTGACCAGAGGCCAGTTGAGGAGGCCTATTATTCTTTTTCCAAAGCACGGCATGGTTAAACAAAATAGCTGTTGAATTTGTGTAAATGTGGTTCTAATCTTTTGATGTACTATTTTCAGTAGATTAGAAATGTGAAAGAAGTTTATGATTTCCTAGTTCCTTATTAACACAGGCATGTTTTTAAAATATATGTTGAACTTAACTTATTAATGAAGTGAGAAAGCCATAAATGTCAGTCAGTGAGTCATTTTCTACTGCTTCTTCCATAGTGGGGCGTGGGAAAGCCATAAATGCTAATTCAAAAGTCTGGTGGGTGTTTTCTTTTCTCTTTTGCAGAACAACCAGAGTCAGTTCAAGCTGAGGAAAGAACATTTTTAGCTTTTAGTAGAGGTCTTCTTCTTTTAGACAAGCTTCATTAAACTCATGGAACCCTCAAACCAGAAGGAAATTAAGCCAGGATATTTCCAGGCTCGCTGAAAGTTTGTCCAGGTGGCACAGTTCACTGAACAGCTTCATCCATTCATACTTTTAATACCAAAAATGCTGATAATACATTCTTCAGTACTGTTAATGGCTTTGTGTGAAAAATGTGTTTGTCTTCTTAATTTTAATTGCTTAAAAGGGTTTTTTCAGACAAGTTTCAGTTGAATTAAGCTTTTAATTAGAGTCAGACTTAAATTTAGACTTGTAACTTCATTTTGAGTCATTTTTCACTTTATTTTAGAGTTAGGTGTGGACTATAACACATATGCTCCATAAGGTAATTTTTCATGCAGGGGATGGACTTTGAGGATGCATGTACAGTATTGCCTTGAAGGAAGATCTGTTTGCCATTCCTAGATGCCATCATGATAATAAAGCTTGGTAATGGTGGTTAGTGCTGGTTAACTGTATTAAAAACCAACTGTGGTTTTAGAAAACATTTTGATGTAAAGGTTTTTGCATTTAACATGTTTAGGAATAAGTTCATAAAATGTTTTTAACATTTTGTCACATTCCAAACATAAACTTTGATTTACTCTATTGAGATTTATTTTTTTTATGTGATAGATCAAAATGGAGTGGTGCATAATTATGATGTAGAGGGAAAGGAATACATGGTTATCAAAATATTAAATTTTTAGGTAAAAATCTAAGTAGGAGTGTGCATTTTAATCAGACATCCTGAGTCAGCACTTTGTAAAACATTATCCAGCTGCAAGTCATTTGGGGTATGTTTCTAACAGCATTGCACATAAAGAAACCTTTATTGGGTTTTTTTTCAGGTTGGATCAAGAGTGTCAATGCAAATTTTAAGTCTTAATGCAAGATATCAATTGGATTTTGGTCTGGACTTTGACTGGGCCACTCTAACGCATAAACATATAAAATTCAATTGGTCTCTAATAGGTTTTCTTTCAGGATTACCATGTAATAATACCATGTAATCTTACTATCAATTCTGACCAGCTCCAAGAGTGAAACAGCTCCAATGTCTTGCAGATGATATGATCCTCTCCAGTGGGGTTGGCCTTAAGAAAGCCTGCAGAAAAAACAGTCCCCGCCCAAAAAAGAAATCATGTCCTGTAATATTCGTTGGACCACCATTAGATTTGATTACGGGTGCTTTCTCTGTGGCATTGTCCAAATAAACTTCTCTAAGGTGTCAATATTTATTTCTGTCCAGAGTTGCAATAATTTTTCTTCAAGACCTTGTAGAAATGATGGGAGAGACAAATTGCTGCACAAATTCCTCTCCAGCACATCCCAGACATTCTAAACGGGGTTAAGGTCTGGACTGGTGGTGAATCAAAGTTTGAAAATGATGTATCTTGCTTCTTGAACCATTCTTGCACAACTTGAACCCATTTAATCCTGGCATTGTCATCTTTGAACCCCATTAGCTTTCACTGTGAATCCTGGTGTTCTAGCAGTTTCCAGGATATAACAGGCTTGGCCCATGTTGATATCTGGATTGTTCCTGAATACCCTGACCTATACCCTTAGATCTGAGGGTGACAGTTCGGACCAGATGGTTGAAACTTGGATGGAATTTGGTGTTCCAACAGGACAATAATCCCAAAACACAAATCAAATTGGTTTGGAATGGATTGGGCAGTTAAGCATGATGCTTCTGGAATGACTCCAGCCTAAAACCCAATTGATAATTTATGAACTATGCTTAAATGCTGCGTCAGGAAACCAATCAGCTCTGTCATTCCTGGTAATAAGAGAGGTAAAAATCTAGCCAGAAATATATTCCAGAAGCTTGCTGATGGCAACGCAAACGTTTGCTGTTTCTCTGCAACTCTCAAAAGAACATTTAACTAAATATTCAGTTTTTGTTCTTTTTATCTTTTACAAATTTGAATTTGTGCAATTCCTGTTTTTAAAATTCATTATATTTCTTTACCCCTGAAAAAAGAACTGTTGACACAGAGGTCAATAATCAACGTAACCTGTTAGCCACTGAAAAGTATATATAACCTTTCATTGGCACTGTAGATATCTACAAATATTGTATATAAACATCTGCAAATATGCAACTTATTAAAGTACTAGGCATATTTTACCATCAATGGGTGTGAGATTTTTTTTTATGTAATTGTAGATATGTTGCAGAAAGGTAAAAATAAAACCTCTAACAGTAACAGATGTTTTAGTTATTATGCAGTGAATGTTTAGATTGGAGAGTCCTGACATGCCACAACTCTCAAACATCCTTCTGACAATACATCCTGTTGGAGGTGAAAAATAAAATTGTCTTGTTATTTCTTTGTTTCCTGTTGTCAGCTGAATGGTGCAGGCCAACACCCATCCCTTCCTCCTACTGGGGTGGAGAGGGACAATTTCCTTCCTCATGAGGTGGCTTGCAGGGCAAGGATAAAGAAGAAGTGAAGGGTGTTGCTGGCAGTCTCTACAATATTTCTGGGAGGAGGTGGTAGAAAGGAGGCCAAGATATTTACAGAGAATTCAAGCATTCCTTGCACACTCTCTCTGTCTGAGTGGGCTATGATTTCATTATAAAACAAAAAGTAGGAAGTGGACCATACTCACTACTCCATCTGTAACTCCCATTTTGTCTACTGTTTACTTTGTTGCCAGATGTATGTGATCATTTGACTGTATCCTGTGCAGATATTCTGAAGGATTTAGTCAAGGCTTTAAATATTTGATGTAGGCTGTTTCTTTGTTTGAATTAATTTCAACTAATCATTGATGCTGAGAGACAAAATATTTGCTAAATCCTCTGGAAATATCCTGTGTTGAAATGGATAGAGTGACGGCCTCTCTTTTTGAATAAAAGATAAATTTTGGTAATAAAAGAGCCACTTTTTTAGGTATATTTTAAGACATGCAGTGTCTTGCACAACTATTTATAAATCTTGAAACTTTTCACATTTTCTGATATTATCACCACAAACCGAATCTATTTTAATTCATTGTAGTGATAGAGCAATATAAAGTGGTTCATAATAGGAAATCGGAAGAGAAATTTTGCATGCTTTTTAGAATTTTTTTACAAATAAAAAAATTTAAAGTGTGGTGTACATTTCATGTGGACCCTAACTGTGATATTTTAACACATGAGCATGCTTTCATCTGAATCATTCTACTGTCTGGCTGAATGTTTAAGGTCATTGCTATGCTGGAAGGAATTATTTCTCCCTGTCTCATGTCTTTTTCCGCCTCTAACAGGATCGCTCTGCGGTTGCTCCGTCCATCTTCCCATCAGCTAAGACCTGCTCCCCTTCCCTGGTTGAAGAAAAACATAACCACAGAATGATGTCACTCCCACTGTGTTTTACTGTGGGGATAGTGTGTTTAGTTTGCTGTGCAATGTTAGTTTTCTGCCACACATATAGCGTTTTCTCACAGAAGGAACACTCGTTCTTCAGTTCAGTTCATCAACAGTGGGCGATACACAATGTGGGGGAACAGTGTGGTAGTGAGGCACTGGAGTTTGCTGAGCTGCGCACAATGTTCCTTTTAATGCAAAATGAGAGCATTCTTAAACTCCAGTTATTACGGTAAAGGGGACAACAACTCTGTTGCAACAATTTTCATTTGCAGTATGTTCAGTATCAGGGAGAATGAGTGATTATGTGTGTTTAGTGTGTTTTTGCAAACATATAAATGTTTATCCTGTATGTTCCTTGTCTTCGCCGGCATACTTGTTGCTTCTATTGTCTGCGGCTTCAATCCGCCCATGGGTAATGTTACGATTCGTAGAAACGTGTCAGCGGTTTGAAATCACATTCAGGAACCAGAACGGGTTCCAAACTGTTGGTGGAAAAGGGATAATAGTTTTTTTGCACATAAGCCAAAAAGTTCAATTTTGGTCTCATCTAAGCAGAGCATCTTCTTCCAGATGTTTGCTGTGTCTGTGTTCTGTGGCATAGTCAGTGTCAGAGACTAGTTTACATTAAAAACAATGGGTCAGATTTGTTTATGGTAAGCAGTGCCCTTTCTCATAGAAGCAGTTCAGAACTTTTATCTGCTTTTTGCTGATGATGTCCTCATGAGTCAGGATCAAAACTAATGCTTTTAAATGTGACATTCTCAGCCAAAACAGAATGGATTGCCTTACCTGGTTGGTAATGAGGTACTTCACCAAGTTGAGGAGTTCAAATGTCCCAATGAGGGTAGAATATTGTAGAACATTGACTAGTGGATTGGGGAAGCATTTCCACTAATGTTCTAGAGAACAGACAATTAACCAAAAGACAAAACTCAATTTACCAGCCTCAAGCCCTCTTATTTTCCGGAACATTTTTATGAGAAGCATCTAAAACAAAGTGCAGTCTGCTTAAGGACCACACACAACCTAAACGTCTGCTTTACATAAAGGGTTTCATTGGACAGCAACTAAATAGTCAACCAAGCACGTCTGAGTACAATTCTTCGTGTAAGTAAAAAAAATATATATATAAAAGGTTAGACAATGATTTTCTTTTTTTTGGATTTCTTTAAACTGAATGAAACACACCTCAATAAACACAGGCAGAATTACCAAGCTCATTGGTTTGCATTCAGATATTTAGTGGAGTTTTTTACCTGTCCTCTAAAACATGTAACATCAGACCTGAACCATAAGCGGCTATTTTGCAGTGTCTAATTTTGCCACATATACATATACAGGTGTATTTAAAAATATTTTGTATTGCTTTAATCTGATACCCCTCATTATAGCCCACTAATGGTAAACACAGTCCACTCGGGAGCAATTTAATTTAAGTATAATAACAGCTGTTCTGTCAAAGGCTCAGAGGTTTGTTAGAGAACATTGGTGAATAAATAGTAACAAGTAATGCAGCAATCAGGTCAGAGGTACTGTAGAGAAGCTTAAATGAGAGTTAGGTTATAGAACAATATCTAAAGTTTCTACATTACATCGAGCACTTTTCAATCCATTACCTGAGTATGATACAGTGCCTTGCAAAAGTACTTGCAAAAGCCCCCTTGAACTCGTCAACCTCTCGCCACATTTCAGGATTCAAACATAAAGATATAAAATTCTAATTTTCTGTGAAGAATCAACAAGTGAGACACAATCGTGAAGTGGAATGAAATTTATTGGATGTGTCAAACTTGTTTAACAAATAAAAAACTGAAAAGTGGGGCGTGCAATATTATTCGGCCCCCTTGGGTTAATACTTTGTAGCGCCACCCTTTGCTGCAATTACAGCTGCAAGTTGCTTGGGGTATGCCTCTCTCAGTTTTGCACATTGAGAGAGTGAAATTCTTGCCCATTCTTCCTTGCTAAACAGCTGGAGCTCAGTGAGGTGGGATGGAGAGCGTTCGTGAACAGCAGTCTTCAGCTCTTTCCACAGATTCTCGATTGGATTCAGGTCTGGACTTTGACTTGGCCATCCCAACATCTGGATACGTTTATTTGTGAACCATTCC
>JAHUTJ010043350.1:0-13238 GCA_036250325.1 Characodon lateralis
GTGACTGTCCACTGTCTCTACATGCTCATCCAGGAGGAGTGAATGCTGCAAGTCACTGACTGGATGCAATCTGCTGGGTTTCCTTAGATAGAAAAACTTTTTATCCAATTTGAATAAATAACTAACTTTGACTGCACTGTTCAATGGTTACGATTAATTGGAATGTATGAACCTGACTGTTGTGAAGAGCCTTGAGACGACATGTGTTGTGAATTGGCGCTATATAAATAAACTGAATTGAATTCTTCATGTGTTTGTTGTGCTGCAGGCATGCTGCAGTCGCAGAGGTCAGAGGTAGCAACAGCAGCTCGGGCTCCTCGCTTCATTCGCCAGCTTAGCGACCTGAAGGTGATGGACGGCAGCAGAGTGTCCATGACGGTAGAGCTGAGCGGTACGCCCTCGCTGTGTGTGCTGTGGTATTTCCTGTCTGATCTCCGGGGACACGGTGCTGATGAGATGAAGACAGATTGACTGTAGTCCTGCCTCTTCATTTCCTCTGTTTGTGATTGTCTTGTTGTGAGGATAAAGATCTGTCCGGTCATCATAAAACCAGTAAATAAAGGTTAATGTTACATAGCGATTAGGTTACTGAGCAGTTAGATGGATGTTAACAGAGCTATTTTAAGTCTGAATCATGATCCATGGAATTAACTCTCAAATGAAGGACATGCAGAAGTGTGTGTTTGTGTATCTGATATAGACTGAAGCTCAGTCCCTCATATCATCACCCCACTGTGTGTGTGTTAAATAATAAGACTTGTCTCCATAAAGGCTGTTTGAGGATCAGTCTGCAGCTCTTTTGCGTCGCTCAGTTTTAACACGATCCCATCTGATGAGGATCTCCCTGGTTTTATTGCTGTTAGATCACGAGATTTATTACTACCCACATAAATGCAACTAACTTCTACAGAAATGAGCTTGTCTCAGATGCACAGACAGAGGAAAAGGGTTCTTCGGTCATTTGGTCCATGTTTCAGCTTCAAAGGAAATATCTGATTTACTGTGTTGAAGAGGCGCACCACCATCAGGTCTGTTCCCAGTGAAAGGTGGAACAACCTGCGAAGGAATGATGTGCAGCAAACAATCAATATTAAGTGAAACAAAATGTAAAAGGGTTCAGACTCTGTGATATAAACATAATTTATATAAAAGTAAATCTATAAACATGTCATTTTATGTTGTTAGTTAAATCTTTTGTCTCGGCTTTGCTGGTTTGGGTTGGTAAATTACTCTGAGAACAGACTACTCTTGGTCCACTTGAGAGAAGATTCTGAATGAGATGTTTTGGCCTGCAGGTGAGCCCCCTTCTCTCGTGATGTGGCTCCATGATGGGCAGGAGGTCTCGGAGTCTGAGGACTTCCACCTACAGAGGGAGGAGAACCGCTACACTCTGCAGATCCAGGAGGTTTTCCCAGAGGACACTGGGACCTACAGCTGCCGGGCCTGGAACCAGTATGGAGAGGACCAGACCCAGGCTCAACTCATTGTGGAAGGTGAGCTCAGGTCATTAATGACAACATAAGAGCAGCCAGTTAAACATATTTATATAAAACATTACGCTGGAGATTAAGTTCTGAAAAACTAAGAGAATTTATTGTGAGTCGCTCCTTCAATGTTCCAGCCACTCCTCTGGGCCCTCATCCAGCTACAGGATAAATAAACATGCGTGGGTAAATGTGAGAGGTCAATAAAAACTGTAATGAAGTCTGTCCTAACATAAAGCCACCATGATAATCCCACATAGGAAACTAAATGACAGCAAATGTCAGAACAAATGATTCCTGGTTGCCCAGGTATGGTACCTCTGCACGTACTGGCTCAGCAGGAAGGTCATCTTCCCGTTGAAGTGACTCAAAGATGTATCCCCGCATCCCTCCCATGTGCCCTGAAAGCATTTCATATGCATGGTCACTATATTGATTGTAAGGCATTATGCTGTTGGGTTTGCCACCGAGACCTCACCGTATGACTCTCCTTCCTTGACCTCAGGTGTGCGTTTGGCTACATCAGTAACAGTTTTATACAGATACAGAAAACATATTAAAGGGGTGCATTGTGGGTAAATCAGGACTTTAAACGGCCTTTCTTTCCAAGATAAAGCCACTAATGCAGCTTCTGAGGCTGTTAACTTTGTGTACTCGATGTTTACTTTCCATAGAAAGGACTCCTGGGCCACTGTTTCTGTTTGATGTCTGCTCTGTGCTTAAAATGGCCATTGATACTTAGCCAGGTTCTACTGGAGGTTTCTTCCAGTTAAAAGTGAGTTATTCGTTTCCACTGTCGCCACATGCTTGGTCAGAATTAAGGATTTCTCCAAACCAAGGCTTCCTTGGACAATGTTCCACCACCTGGCATTATAAGCTGAGTTTTTTTGTATTTATTATATCCAGGATCAAACTGTAATGTTTTTATTTAATTTTAATGATCGGATTGTATTTGTTTGATCTTTATTGATATAAAACGGAAGGCTTTGTCTTGTAAAGATACATTAGTTGTGAATTGGTGATAAATAAATTAACTGGGTCATTTTAAATATCTGCAGGTGTTTGCAAAAATATCGCCAAATCTAATTAGGGAAAAGTGTGGAACTCTGAAATAAAACTCTGTAATCCAGCTTCTCAGCCATGAAGAGTCTCAGACTGCTGGATTATAACCCAGAGAAATCAGTAACAACACTTCTTCTGTAGGAGCTAAGAGTGAAGGAGCTCTGACAGCGTTAACAAAGCTTCCTTTTTACGACCAGAGTTAGAAAACCTTCTAATACAGATCGAGTCTCAAGTATATTTCTCACTCCTTCATCTGCTGTTTTAACATCATTTCACTCATTTTGATTTCTGTTGTGGATGTTGAGCTCTAACATGCTAACACTACTATTGCAACACTAGCATTTGCTGTCAGACTCTATCTGAGTTCTGCTGCTCAACATGTCTGACATTCATCTGGCCGCAGCTTTTAGATCTTGTTTGTTGTTTGGTGGCAGAGCCTCAAGACGGCATCCAGCCCTGGTTCATCACAAAACCCAAAGCGGTGAGCGCTGTCACGGGTCAGCATGTCCTGCTGTCCTGTGCCATTGCCGGAGACCCATTCCCCCAGTACACGTGGACCAGAGCCGACCAGAACCGAGCGCTGAGCTCTGGAGGAGACTATGAGCTACTGCAGAAGGAGGATGTCATCTCACTGCTCATCAGGTCACACAGTTCAAACGCAGACTCAAACATCACTGAAAGAACACGGAGAGAACAAACGGTTGCCTCTGCTTCTTTTACAGACGGGTCAGAAAGCATCACGCAGGAGATTACCTGATCAGCCTGAGGTGACACAGTTACACACACTGATGAGGAATTCAACCAGAAACTGAGCAAACACGCTGGAATAATCCTCTATGATCTACTGTTCAGATCTGAGGATTAAAATAACCCTCCCCCAACCCTATCTATCCATCTATCCATAATCTGTTATCCCCCATCATACACTGCAGTCTGACCGCCGTGCTTCCTCATCGTCTCATTTAGACATGACGACGTGTGTGTATGTGTGAGTGTGTAAAACATAACGCATACACACACGTTCAGACCCTAAAATATCTGAAATCTCACGTCTGTCCACTGCTGCACCATCAACCATCACCTGGAGCTCCATCAGACAACCAGTTAACATCCAGAGTTTAACATGAAGCCAGTGATTTATCAGTGAACTCGGCGTGTTGAGTTTACTGGCAGTTTGAAGATAATGTTGCTATGACAACAGACCTTAGAGTTGGTTTTAACGGGTTTCCAGAAACAGGAAAAAGAACCAAGTATCCATGTCATGTCAAGCTTTTAGTGGCATTTTTCCAATTGGTCTGATTCAGTAATTTCTTTTCCAAAACTATAATAAAAAAAAATGGATGGATTATTTAAATTCACCGTCCACTTTTTTAGGTACACCTGTTCAGCTGCTGATTAATAAAAATGGTAAATCAGCCAATCACATGGCAGCAACAGAAAGCTTTGAGGCATGTAGATGAGATGAAGAGGACTTGCTGAAGTTCAAAGTGAGCATCAGAATGCAGAAGAAAGGGGATTTAAGTGGCTTTGAACGGGTGGGGCACTTATTACAGAAACTGCTGAGCCACTGAGATTTTTACACAACCATCTCACAGGTTTACAGAGAATAGTCAAAGAGGAGATGCCCAGTAATCAGCAGCAATGTGGACAAAAATTCCTCCCCTAGAAACAACTGTAGTAGACGCAACAGTTCTGTTCAGTGATTCACTGAGGTGATAAGGCAGAGGTCAGAGTTCAGCTCTGAGTTATCTGGATTTTTGCGGACAGAACGTGGCGGAGCAGCAGTTTGTGTAACTTTGAGGTTCTGTTTGTGTATCAGGAATAAAGTGGGGGAGTGCAGTGCTGTGGCCCAGCTGTCTGTCACTGAAGGAGGACCTCGAGGAGGAGAAGGAGGAGACAGGAGGTGAGATGAAAGATTAATGTTAAATGGAAACTTTTCAGCTTTTTTCTGCAGCTTCTGACTGGCCTGAATGACACTGATACTTAAGGTATTGATTATGTTGAAGGAAAACTATGAATACAGCATGAAACCAGTTATCTGTCTCAGTCATGCCATGAAACCCAGCAGATTTATGAGAAAAATATTTTCTGGAAAACAATTTTAAACCCAAGAAATCTCTCACGTACTTCAGATGGGCTGGCAGTGAATCGTATCACTGTATCAAGGCTTACAATAAAGCAATGCATTCATGAACATTTGTCTGCACTTCAAAATAAAAACCTGCCACGTTGTAATGCTGCGAATACGTTAGGAGTGAACACATTAGAAATGAAATGAAAGACAGCGAGGCAGGGGGTTGGTGCAACAGAGGAGGATGGATGGAGGCACAAGATCCCCTGAGGTGACTCCTAAAAGGAGCAGCTGAAAAATTAAACAGAACTTCAGAATAAAACCTATTAGTTATGTCGTTTTAACTGTAAACTCTTCAGTTACCAGGCTGTACAGTGAGGCGCATAAACAATATTTTAATGTTTGTAATTTAATGTTTCTCTTTGAACTTTTGAAACTGCCCAACCAAAAGGATTCTACAAAAACTGGAAAACTGAATCAGTTTACAGTTAATTTCACTAAAAGTATTTCTCTCACACATTCAGAATGACAGTCAGCTGGCTAACATGTTCTTACTGTATCCAGTGCAGATGTTCTGCGTGCTCTGACCTGTCAGATGTGGTTCTCCTCAGCAACTAGTTTATTACATTCATATTTCTGTTTTCATTCACCCATTCTGCTCCCAACCCTCCCTCTGTTCCCATCCATCCGTCTGTTTCATATCCAACAATTCCCAAAGCTTCTCTAATCTGTGTGTGAATCAGCCCAACCAATCAGAGCAAGTATTTCCTCTGATCTGGCTGAGGGCTGCAAGAAACCATCTGCAGCCTCAAAACCAACAAAAGGACAGAACAAAACAAGGTGAAGAGGAGTCCCAGTCATGAAGGTGGCCTGATGAAGACGTGTGTTCAGATCAGTTCATTCATGCCCATAAAAGGAAAGTTGAGTCACCTGTGATGTAACAGTTTGGGTTGAACTCCTCATCCTCGTTTTCCTGACTCTAAGGGGGCGGAGCCACAGCTCTGTTTATTCTCTCTGTTTCACTCCATCTCTCTTTGTGTTTGTTCCTTCAGAACTGCAGCAGCAAGAGGAAGACCAGGAAGAGGATCAGCTGGAGCTGCCACGCTGAGAGGAGGTGACAGAGGAGGAGGAGGAGGAGGAGGTGAAGGCAGCAGGCTCAGTCTGCAGCAGGTTGCTGGTGAGGAGCAGAACTTGCAGAACCTGCAGCTCCTGCATCTAGAAGAGGAGAAGAAGAAGAAGGAGGATCTCCAGGCTGCTCCCCGAGGACTCCTCAAACGCTGTGTGGAAACAAGGGAGCGTGGTGAAGAGGAGCTGCGACAGAGGGAGGCGCAGCAGCTGGACTTTCGGTCGCTGCTGGGACGCCGAGCATTTCCGACCAGCCACACCATCGTTGGTACCAACACCCAGCACGACCACTGCCACCAGATGGATTTTAAGGCCAACCTCAGGGGCGTCAAAGGCAAGGCGGAGGAGAAGATGAACTCTCCACAACAGGTTGACTTTCGGAGCGTCTTGGGGAAGAAAGGCACCAGCAGCAGCAATGGGAATAAGCTGGCCGAAACTCCTTCCAAGGGCTCTGGAGACTTCCGCTCCGTCCTCTCCAACAAGAAGAAGACAGAGAGCCCTGAGAAGAACGGAGAGAGCGAGAAGGTGAACAACTGTGTGGATGGAGGGATTCATGACCAGAAGAGTGAGGGAGGAGGAGGAGGAGGGATTGTCCCGGAGTTCATGGAGAAGCTGAAGGATGTGACTGTGCTGGATGGTCAGCGGCTCCGACTGGAGTGTCGCCTCGACTCCACCACTGCTGCTGGTGTCACTGTCACCTGGACGCTGGACGGCAAGATCATCAAACCTTCCAAGTTCATCGTCCTTGCCAATGAAGGTCAGAGCTTACACACACAGACACACACAATCAGAAATGAAATTAGAAATCAACAAAGCGAAGGAGGGCCTGTTTGTTTGGAGTTTGGTGGGAGCTGTGCTGATGGAGGAGGAGGAGGAGCAGCTGCTGCTGAAGCTCAGTGGATTCAGACTCTATTAATAGATCGCAGATGTGAAACAAAAGAGCGTAGAGATGCAGGATGTGATGTGAGACCACCAAGTATCGCTGCTATTTCAGATGTGAAAGATCACTTTACACCCAGCATTAACTGTCCTTTAGGCCTCCACATTCATCAGTCCTGCAGCTTCCTGTGGATCTGTTTACATACAGACTAAACCTGAGCACAACCAAAGTTCAGCCTGAGGCCCACAGAGGTAACATCTCCATGTCCCCTAAATAAAAAGAAAACTTCAATAAAAAGAATAAAATCATCTTTCCATTAATAAACTTTCCTGATCTATCATCTGTTTCCAGCAGGCGGAGCTGAATGTTCTAGAGTCTAGACTAAATTACAGTGAGCAGTTTAGAAAAGTCCGTGGTTTTCCTACGATAACCATGTCTTATTTTCTGATTCAAATCCCACACTGATGCTCCACAGTGCCACCTAGCCTCTCATCTCGGTACTGACCTCTTTTCAGTCAGTTAACATGCCAGCTTCCATGGCAGCTCTCCTTTGCTATTACAGCAGCAAAGCCCTATGGAAAAATATTTCCTTGCTTCATTTTCCACATCTCTGCAGGTCAGCATGCTGGGAGCACATTTCAGCCAGTATATGAACCTGACTTTATATTAGGACCATACTGGTTGCTTTTTACTACTGTCGATCAGCTTCAGCTGAACGTTCTCAGCTGATATTCAAGAAGGCATAGAGAATACCACAGATTACAGCATTTACACAAATATATATTAAAACAAACATAAAAGATGCTGTAACTTTAATTTAAAACAATTGTTACTTCTGCTGCTAAAATTATATAACACATTGACCACTACAGTTCAAATATAGTTATGCTATTTATTATTTTTTTATTTTGATACATAGACTCAAGCATAAATATGGAATAGTCACTTGCTAAAAATAGTAGCAGTTTTCCAGTGCTTTTTGTGCAAAATATGAACCTCTTTTATTGTTCTTTATTAAGTAGCACAAGTATAACAAGTTGATATCAGCTGTCAGTTAGTTGGGCTCCATAACAGACATGCAACTCGTAGCTCGCCAGCTGTAGTTTTACAGACGCTTTTCCTTATTCGTGATAGGTGGTACTTCTGTAGTTTTCTCAGATTGACACAGAAATATTTCAAGATAGCTGAATTTGTGTTTTGAAATCAAGTCAACTGTTATTCAGCCAGCTGATCAGCAGTGAGTAGCAACAGGTGGGGGATTGGGCAACACTCTGGTACTTTATGCTCAATTAGCCGAGAAGAAAATGGCAAGTCCAGTAACTTAGGAGCCTTCTCTGACATCGCATTAAAGGGCTTTACAGCATAGAATGATGGAAAATCTTTGCTGTTTTGAAACAATAACTTTTTAAAACTCAACACCTCAGTGGATGTGTTTCTAAATCATCTGGATCTGCATCCTCCAGTTAATTTAACAGCTACAGGGAAAACTGTCTGCAGTTCACTCCAGTCAGCTGGACCTCAGTGTGCTGGTATGTTTAACTGAGCATCACTGTTTACTGTGATTATCGTCCCACTGAATCTCTCCTTCAGATGCTGTGTGATGGGAGCAGATCTGTACATCTGCTGCATGTCGAGAGCTTCAGCTGCTCTATGTTTCAAACAGAAAGCTTCTCTGCTCCATCGTTGTTCTTTCCTGTAAAGTGGAGCAGCTTCCATAGTTTGTGTTGGAGGTCCTCTGCCTCAAACACATCTGCTGCTGGGTGTGTCTACTCTCTCTCTCTCTCAGTTTCTCCCTTTCTTCCTCCGTCTGTAGCAACCTGAGTTTAAAAGAGGAACGACAGGGAGGCGCTGACTGTTTAAGAGTTCTGTTGGTACAGAAATTAAACTGATGGAATAAAATATCAAATTTCTTTGTCTAAATATTCTCTCATTGGGGAAGGAAGTTAAGCACATTCCTTCTGGATCAGTGAAAGTAGATAAAACCAACTGGAGAAAAACATCACAAACATGTAGAGCCTCCTGAAATGTCGCCAGCACCAGACCAATAGAGGCACAGAAGGAAGATGGAACTACTGCTTTACTCAGCTAACTTCAGATTATTACTGCAGGTTTTATGTAGAAAGGAAGAAAACCTAAAAATGCCAAAAACAAATGAGCCAAATCAAAACCAAAGTTATCAACCTAATGTAGCAAGCAAGGGTTGCTTTAAATTTAAATATAGACTGAGTGGTGACAAACATTAATGTTTAGGAATCTGGGGTCTAAGAGTTTTTAGTTGACACAAATATTCATCAGATGTCTCCAGGTACCTTAAAGACAAAGCTAAATCACATCGGCTGCAGCAGTAATTTCCACTGTCACCACATGCTTTCTGAGGAGGTGTTGCTGCAAATTAAAGGATTGGCTGCAATTGAATAGATATACAAATTAGATAGACAAATTCTTACCAGTTGGCTTTTAATGATCGACTGATTTTACTTTATTATAACTATGAATGAATTGCACTGTATAGAACTGGATCTAAATGTGACTTTATGGTTGCACTGGATTCTCATAAATTGAGTTGATTCTATATTTACACTTGGACTGAATCAGGTTGTTGCACCAGTCAGCAGACATGGAAACAACCAATAACCTTGACATAGAAAAAAACAGGCAGAATGTCTCACATGTATAGAAACACTGCAGTCAGCTACCGTAGAGTTCTGCTGTTAGATCTGCTTCAACACGTGTGTGTGTGTTTATGAACACCTAGGACTCCCTGTGTGTGTGTGTGTTTACACAGTAATCCCTCAGTATGTTATTTTAGCCTTCAGCACTGTCCGGTTTCAGCTCGTAGCACATCAGCCTCCAACATGCTCTGATGTGTTGTTGATGTTATTTGCAGCAGTGAGTTGATATCAGCAGCTCCAGAACAAACCGCATCAGAACAACTAAACATTCTAGACATATGCCACAAGTTAAATATACTCCAACACTGACTGTGCTGCTGTGCATTAAATTAGACATAGTTACAAGGAACAGTTTCTAGTCATCTACGACAGATCATACTCTTATGTGTATAAGTATAAGCTGGGTGGGAATGTTTGAGGACGTCATTGTCATGTTGGGTTCTGAACCAGGAGACTCTAGAGCAGCACGCCAGAGAGACAGGAAAGGTTTAAACAAGTTTATTGAGATTGTGTTTTTGGGCAGTGTCAGGAAGCCTGCGGGCTTCAGGGATCAGTTCACTAGGGAAAAGAGAGCGGTTACTATCAGGCAGGTGGTTCTTGATGTTAAATGTCAGAGTTACAGGGTTACTTGTAGATGAGTGTGTTGGTTCTGGGGAGACGTGAACAAGCCACGGAGACTGAGGCTGACCAGCAAGCGTGCTGTGCGAGCGATTTCCTCCAGATGGTGAATAGCGTTGGAGGGTGGACAGGCAGGGCAGGTGAAGCGAGGAGCGATCTTGCAATCTGATCTTGTGGATCCAGAGGGGTCCTTGGACCGAGGTAAATTCACTGAAGTATTTACCATTGGGCAGGAGACTGAACCACAGCGGGTTCTCCAGGAGGCGGGTTTGCTGACAACCAGCAAGGTAAACCAGAACCACGGAGGATTTATCCAGAGCAGGGTCTTGTTAACAGCAACCTTCAGGGAGGAACAGAGCTGGGGTTAGCAAAGGCAGGTTAGCACAAAGCAGAGTTTCTTGGTCTGATTACCACTCGGCAGAGTCAACGATCCAACGCCTCCTCCAAGGTCTCAGCTGCTTAAGAAGCTCCTCAGTGATGCTCTTGATGCGGTGCAGCTGTACGGCTGCACCTACCTGTCACACCCTGGTGAAGGAAAGGAGGAACAACACTCACACAGCAAGACAAACCTGCACACAGCTCCGTGGCCTGACATCCGTGGTTTGATTTAATCAATTATAAATTGATTATTAAATCGTCTTCATACACCGCCCACTCAAAGTACCAAAAAATGAAGAGATACAATCAAACAAAAGAATACTTGATGCTAGATGCTGATTGACTTTTGCAGATTCCAAGGTAACATAAACATCTGATATGATTTAGTCCTAGATCTCTCAGCATCAGTAGCTGAAACGAACCCCTCTAAGAGACACGCCATTTCTCTGTTACATCCTTTTAAATCTCATCCTGCTGTCATTCGGCGCACAGAACACACCGACTTCCACCCATCAGCACATGTTCAATCACAGTAACATAGGATTTAGTGGCGGCGGCTGTTTATGCATCAAATGTTAGAGATATCCTGCCAATTTTACTTTATGATGCCTCGACTCGCAACGTTCTTTTAGCGTCAGTGTAGAGTGTGTGGATCGCTGTAGCAGCAGAGATGAGAAGTTGTATCCATAGAGCTTCACGGTTCTCAATGACTGCTGACAGCTGTAACCCCTTTCACAGTAAAAGTTGCTATGAACTTCTAACTTACTTTGCCTTTTTTGAGTAATGGGGGAACTTTGGCCTCACTTGCTCAAGGGTTCTTCGGTAGACGATTATGTAGACAATGTAGTCATACCTGACAGGTATTACTAGCTGTTCTTCTTCTGCCCCCAGGGGGGACAGTGTAATATCTTATATTTGATTTCTAAATATTTCATTCTAGGTTGTTTTTTTTTTTTACCATGTTCTGTCCGGCAGAGTAGCGCTCAGAGTTGGGCTCTTCTTAAGAAATTTACTTTCACAAGTGAAGCATTACGGCTAATGCTATAATGCTCCATTTGATATATATAAAATCAACTTTATTAGAAACTGCTTTGGGATTATTTCAGTTGTTATGGACACAAAAATGGAAACGAAAAGAAGAAAAAAGAAGCAATAAAGAGAGCGAGCTCGGTCAAAAAGGAAAAAGGGGGAGGAAGAAACAATAGAGGAGAGATAGGATGAGAGGATACAACTACCACCCTAGAAGACTGCTTCTACACCTGCAGAAACATATATAACAACAATATTGTTACCAAAAAGTGCACGGTATTAATGAATGCAAGATATAATTGGTGGTAACTGTGGCTCAATATAGAACATTTGTGTATCTGTTAAAACCTGAACACTTACGGGAGTAATTGTGAGCACACTTGTGTATGTAAGGTTTCTCCATAAAAATATGCAATAGCGAGTGTGAGGGGCCACAGACCTGCCACCCCTGGACCCGAGGCCCTGGCAAGCAGCCACCAGGTCTGAGCTGGCACACACCTATCCCCCAACACCGGACAGCGAGAACCTCCAATACACCAGCGGGACACCAGCCACCGGCAGAGAGTGTGGTGGGGAGGAAATAGGCTCCACGTTTGCCATGGGCCTAAACTGATCCAGGAAACTCATTTTCCCTTTACTGCACAAGTTTCTTGCACAACCTCAAAATTAGGTCATCAACTAAGATTAAGATAATCGAAGCTTGACATTTTTAAATCAATCCAGAATCGTCCCTCCCCATATTGCATTGGACTGACAGATTTTATTCACCACCCCTAATTTCTACATCTGAAAGCATTTGTACAGCAGGCCTACTTGAGGGTTGTGACACAGAGCTCACAGATAAACCCCTTTGGTTCTGCATCCCCAGCTGGATGATCTGAATGCTCACATGGTCCATGATCTCAGTAGATCACCTTGTGTTTTGTGATGGACAAAGTGACACATAATGGGGTGTTTGTGTGATTATTGTGGCGTATCACTCTGTCAGCCTCAGTCATACAGCAGCCAGCAACCTGATGAGTTTTCCAACTTTTACTTCTCCTCCTTTAAGCTCAGCAGTCAAAGAGTAGCTTTCATAAACCTGAGCCATTTTAATGCAGACAAGCTGACTTCTCTTATGACCAGGATGGATCAGCAGAAAAAGCTGTTTAACATCTCTTCCTTTTTACCTTTCCTTGATCCTGAACCTTTTTTCCTTCACAAACAACATGTGACATCACTGATTCAGAAAACTCTCCTCAGGCTATTGAATTTGTTTCGCCGTTTAGATGATAGTCCGTCTCACCGGTTGGATGCCAGGAGAGTGAACAAGTTCAGCATTTTTTAAATCTCAGATATCATCCTGGGTGTTTCAGTACTGATCATTTGAACTTGTATAAATTCTAAGATTGGGCTAAACGCTCCAGCGGTTTCTATAATTTATTGTAAATTGAAAGCAACTGGATCAAAAGATTGTTTGTATTCTGGGTAATTTGTGGAGTAGTCCTGGTTTGTCAGTATCTCCTCTGTTGTAATAGTGTTAACTCTTTAACATGGACTGCCCTCAGTGTTAATGACTAGCAGATGCTGAGGAATTAAAGCGTTCATTTGTTTGCATCATGAAACCTTTGAGGTTTGAGTTGTGCTGCTGATTTAGTGGTTAGTTAGTTTCTGTCTGGAGGATGGTCAGACTCAATAGGAGGGCTAGATCTAAGACGTCATGGAACCGAAGCTGACTAATCATATCAGCTGTGTGCCAACATCATGCTTCTCTACAGAAACGGTAACCAGAGCCAAGCTCCTGAGATGTTCTCCTCACTCACATTCTCCACCTGATTTCTTTCAGTTGAAAGTCAGTAACTTTATGGCTCCTGACCCTGAAAGCAGATATTTTAAAGGAGACATACAGGGGTTGGACAATGAAACTGAAACACCTGTCA